>JAQZBX010026926.1:0-28671 GCA_029593785.1 Cabassous unicinctus
CACCCTGTCCACTCTCTGCCTAGATCTGGGAGCTGCTTGCAGTCGCCCTCCTAATCCGACGCCATCTTTTTCCCTCTCTGATGTAACATTTATATAATCTGAAGCTTTTTTAAAAATTAAGGTAAAATAAATAAACAAACAAATAATAAATAAAAAAACCTACACATTTCTTAAGAAATTTATCTTTAAGTTTTTTCAGGTTTAAGTTTTATTCTCATAAAGTGAATATTTTAATTAGGTAAGAGAAATCATTAAAGATCATATATTAATTTGTTCAGGGCAGTCATTTGATTACAAAATTTAATAGAGTAGTCTCAATGCAAATTGTTACATATACTGTGTATTATGTGACATTTGGATTTATTTGAATCATAATTTATCACTTTATCAAGATTAATATATTTTTATAATGAGAATTCATCAAATGAAGCAAAAATGTCAAGCAGTCTATCACTTAAATAAAATAATTAAATATTTTAAATCACATTTTGTCATGTAAAATGAAATACATTATCATAATAAATGTGTTACAATTTCATAAGTTTCAAGCCCATGAAGCAAGCAACAATTTGTGGAATTTAAGAAGCTTCATAAAATTATACTACAGCTTATTAACAAATGCAGTTTTTGTTTACATTACATCAGCATCCAAAAGACAAATGAAATATAATGGTGGCATTACTGTGTAATATTATTTATAGTACTATCAAAAATATAAATGAGGCAACACTACTACAGAGTTTTTTCAATTTATATTTAAAGGTGCTTTCATTGATGATCACTGAACCTAGAGATAATAACAATTCTGTTCACTGACTTGCATCTATTAGAATCCCAGAAAGGTAATACTTGGAAGAAAATTATTCTGAAGAGGAGTACTAAGAGAAACTACTAGGAATGAACATACTAAAAGCTGTAAATGGATACATAGAAATTGACAAATATTATGGACTTCAGTTTCCAAGTAGAATATAGTATACATTGGCAGGCAAAGAACTCATATGCAAAAACTAGGGAACCGAGCCAATTAGTTGTTTATATCATATTTTATTTTTTAAATGATAAAACTGAGGAACAAAAAATTTGAAGTGCATTTTTATAATGGCTTTCAAAAATCTACACTTTTGTCCTTTCTCTAAACCAAAGTCAAAATGTAGATTCAGTACCTTCACCTCCCCCAATGTGATACATGACTCCTGGGGATGAACCTCCCTGGCACAGAGGGATAATTACCAAGTACCAACTAGTGTTGCATCTGGAAAAAGACCTTCACCAAAAGGGGGAAATATCAAATATAAATCAATTTTTATGGCCAAGAGATTTCAAAGTGAGTCAGGAGATCATTCCAGAGATTATGCTCATGCATACTTCAGCAGGACTCATTGATTATCACAATAGTGGTTTCCGGAGAAGCTGATGGAGAGGGGTTAAGAGGCCAAAGTTTTATCCAACTTTTTTTTGGATAAAAAGTTGATTTATCATAAATTTTCTAAGATATTACAAGAAAAATATACAGAGAACAAACAAAAAATTTCTTACAGAAAACAAAGCAAATTGTGCCAATGAAATATATACAAGATAATACATTATGACCCAGTTGCATTTATTTTTAGAATGCCATATTGAGAAAACTTAAATAATTAATGCCTTTAACCATTATTACAAAACAAAAGGGAACAATGATAAAATATTCATATTATCTGAAAGAAAGATATTTGATAAAATTAAAATGTATTCAATCTAAAATTGTTCACCAATTGTAAAATTAAGGAAATATTTATATTATGATAAAAGATATCTACAAAAATTCCTGAGTTCCATTTATTGAAGATAAATATATTCCTATTCTCTTACATATAATCACCATACATTCTAGATAAAATAAATATCTGCCTGAAGCCACTCTAGAGCAACCATAAAAGAAATAGATTCTTTGGGGAGTTGATACTTTGAGGAATAGGTTGCAATTGAGTGATTTTCTAAATTTTACATCATATACCTTTAGGTTAGATTCACAAATACACATAATGCAGAAAATACAATTCAGAAATTGAAAGGATCAAAACATAGAACAAACAAATTAATAAGCAGTCATGCATAGAAAACTAAATTGATGAATATCAAAGATGTTATGATGGATGAAAAAAGCCGGTCTCTAAAGGGTTCAGTTTTATTCCACTTATACAACACATTTAAAAATAAGAAATTGTGGTTGCCAAGAGTTAGGTGTGGGGAGAATATGTGACCACAAAGAGATAAGGTGAGGTGCATTTTGGATAATGCAACAATTCCATGTTCTTATTATACTGGTATTTACGTATATACATGTGTCCAAATTAATAGAAATGTGCAATTAAAAGAGATTTTGTTTCATATAGTATAATTTAAAATTAAATTTATAAAGAAGAAAAGTCTCAAATCAGTAATTTAAGCATCCAACTTTTTAAAAAATCTAGAAAAGAAGATCAAGCTTAACCCATGCAAGAGAGAAGAAAATTGGTGAAAGAGTAGGAAGTTCTAACAATCAGCTCATCCCTCAAGGCAGCTAATAATCAGTCAGGATTTGTTCAGATCCATTGTTTGGGACTCTAGGGAACAGAAAAAAAGAAAGCCCCATCCAGGGAAGAGTAGAAAGAAGGGACAGACAATGTGAGGTGAAGATTCCTGGATAGATTCCTTCAAGTTGCAAAGACAGTTGTCCATCATCCACAGCTCAGCCAGGCCACCTTGTGACCAGCTCCATAGCTGGGAGAAGAAACTCTCCTTTCAAAGGCAGGAGAGGATAAGTGGCCTGGCACCAAATACCTCTGTTGATCGGGAAATTCTGCTAGCTGGATTGCAGTCCGGCATTGAGAC
The DNA here is from genome assembly GCA_029593785.1 of Cabassous unicinctus. NCBI lineage: Eukaryota > Metazoa > Chordata > Mammalia > Cingulata > Chlamyphoridae > Cabassous > Cabassous unicinctus. The sequence continues at coordinate 2,857 of JAQZBX010026926.1, forward strand.
CAGAAGTGCTGCAGCCCTTTAAGGAAGGCACAGTGAATCTGCACACACTGAGTATGAGCTTCCTCCACTTCCAGGGGGCATAGTGCTGCAGAATTCTTGGTACCAACATCCCCCAAATGGAAAGATGTGCACACACTGATTGTGAGCTTCCTCCACTTCCAGGGGGCATTGTGCTGCAAATTTCTTGGTCCCAACATCCCCCAAAAGGAAAGGATGTGAACACACTCTCTCAGGAAGTGCAGGCAGATTCACCATGCCCACAATAAAGGGCTGCTGCACTCTCATCTCTAATGTGCCCTAGGAAAGTGAAGAACCTTGAGCATTCTGATCACTCTTTCTCAAGACAGTGCTGGCAGAATCACCCTATGCACATGGACAGGGGTCAGCATAAGGAGTGGCAGTTGATCAAAAAACTCAGACCTCAGGGTCTGGGATCTGTGTAACAGTTTCAACCAGGGTAAACCTGGCAACATCAGCCACAACTACACCCACACCAGGAGCTAAGTCAGCTGAGAAAGACACAGAAAAATCTTAGGGCAGTGGAGAACAACTGGATAAAAAATAATAACTCTTACATACCTTAGGAAAGTGTAGATTGGGGGAGATATCAAAGAGAAGATTGGAGTCTTTAGAGTCTCCTCTGCAAAGCACATTGGAATCAACCTACAACCCCTTTATAGGTCCCTTAGGACTGTTTTGACTAGAAAACTAGAGATGGGAAGGTTGCCTCAATGGAGAAACTACTCACAAATTAGCCCTTCAGGTAATAACAATGAAAGAAAAAAATGTGTAATAAAATAAAATAAAACAAGCAGAATAGACTAACATTACTGTAAGAGGAACAGGGAAAGCTTTAGCAAAATGTGAACCAATAAGAATGCCATAGGCTACAATGAGAAACTGATGACAGAATAAACACATAAAAAAATCAGATGTCAAGACTCCATCAAATAATTAACAGTCATAGTAAGAAACAGCAGGATATGGCACAGTCAAAGGAACAAATTAATCTTTTAAATGAAACACAGTATTTGAGCCAAGTAATCAAAGATGTCCAAACAATTATCCATAATAAATTCAATGAGATGGCTAAAAAGATTAAGGACATTAAGGAAACACTGGTTGAACACAAAGAAGTATTTGAAATTTTACAAAAGAAACAGAACTTATAAGAATGAAAGACACAATGGATGAGATTAAAAATACATTAGAGGCACATTAATAGAAGATTTGAATTGGTTGAGGACAGAATAAGTGGGTTGGCAGACAGAGAATAATAACTTGAAAATCCTGGAGAACACAAAGTAAAAAGAATGGAAAAAATGGAACAGGGTCACAAGGAATTGAATGACAATGGGAAATGCACAAACATAGTTGTTATAAGTGTCCCAGGAGGAGGAGAGAATGGAAAAGAGGCAGAAAAATATCTGAAGAAATAATGGCTAAAAATTTCCTAACATTTTTGAAAGACATACTTATTAATATCCAAGAAGGACAACACACTCCAAACAGAAGAAATCCAAATAGACCTACTCTAAGACAGCTACTATTTAGAATGAAAAATGCCAGATATAGAAAGAAAATGCTGAGAATCACAAGAGAAACGCAGTTCATCACATATGAGAGACACTCAGGAAGACTAAGTATTGTTTTCTCATCAGAAACCATAGATATATTAATGGTTCTGAAAGAGAAAAGCTACCAGCCAAAAATTCTTTATTCATCAAAACTGTCATTCAAAACTGATGGTGATTTTAAAGCCTTCAGAGATAAGCAAAAACTAAAAGAGAATTCACAAAGACACCACATTTACAAGACATATGAAAATGAGTGCTGCAACATGAAAGGTAAAGACAAGACAGAGAGGCCTGAAAAAGAGGGGACAAATGAAGAATATTAGGAAGGGTAAAAAAAAGGCTATGAAGAGAGATAATAATAAGATAGGTCAATGAAAACCCAAATGATATAATGGATGAAGTAAATAATCCCTTTATTGTAATTACATTGAATATTAATGGATTGATCTTCCCACACAAAAGAAACAGCCTGACAGAATCAATAAAAAATCAGCCATCTATATGCTTTCTACAAGGACAAATTTAGGCTGAAAGCGAAAGTTTGGAAAAAGATATTCCATAAAAATATAATTAATAAAGAGCTGGAGTAACAATACTAATATCGGACAACATAGATGTTAAATGCAAAATGGCCTTAAGAGATGAATTTTAAAAAGGGGTAATTCACCAAGAAGAAATAAGACTAATAAATATTATGCATCTAATCAGGGTGCCCCAAAATACATGCAACAAAAACTTGCAAAACTGAAGTAAGGAATACACACCTCTAAAATAATACTTGGATACTTCAATACCATACTCCCATAATTGGACAGAACATCTGGACAAAGGATCAATAAGGAAACAGATAACTTGAATAATATGATAAATGAACTAAACGTCACAGCCATTTATAGAACATTGCACCACCAAAGAGCAGAACACACATTCTTTTCAAATGATCAAGTATCCTTCTTGAGTATAGACCATATGTTGGGCCTAAAGACAGGTGTCAATAAATTTAAGAAGATTGAAAATATACAAAGCAATTTCCGTGATCATAATGGAATGAAGATGAAAATCAACACTGAAAGGAAAAAGAGGAAATTCATAAATATATAGAGATTGAACAAAGCACTCTAAAATAATCATTGGGTCATAGAAGAAATAGCAGAAGAAATTGGTAAATATCTCAAGATGAATGAAAACAAGGACACAACATATCAAAACCTATGCTATTCAGTGAAGGTAGTGCTGAAAGGGAAATTTATAGCCCTCAATGCATACATTAAAAAAGAAGAAATAGCTAAAATCAAAGACCTAACTAAACACATGCAGACACTCCAAAAAGAAGAGCAAACATCCCAATGTAAGCAGATGGAAAGAAATAAACAATATTAGAGAAGAAATACATGAAATTGAGAACAAAAAAATAGAATGAACAAAACCAAAGTTTGTTCTTTGAGAAGATCAACAAAATCAACAAATCCTTAGCAAGACTGACAAAGGAAAAAAAAAGAGAAAAGATACAAAGAAATACCATCAGAAATGAGAAGGACACTACTCCTAACCCCACAGAAATAAAAGAGATCACAAGAAGGAACTATGAACAACTTGCATATCAAAAAACTAGACAATGTAGAAAACATGGGCAAATTCCTCAAAACAGAAGTACAACTTACAGTGACACTAAAAAAATGGAAGAGCACACCAAATAAATTACAAGTAAAGATATTGAAACTGTCATTAAAAAACTCTGAAAGATGAAAAGCACAGGATCAGATGGCTTCAAAGATGATTTCTACCAATCATTCAAAGAAAAATTAATACCAATTTGCTCAAACTCTTCCAAAAAAAAAAAAAATAGAAGAGGAAGAAACACAAAGAAACCCAATCTATGAGACAGCATCACCCTAATAACAAAGCCAGATAAAGATACTATAGGGAGAGGGGCAAGATGGTATTGGTTTAAGTGATCACTCAACATTTCTCATGCAAAAAACATGGATTGGGGATGGAATCCTGCACAAGTGAGTTGATCTGGGAACCTATGGTGCGAAAGCCTTTGGGACATCGATCTGGAGGGAGCTGGACAGGGAGATAGATTGCTCAAGATAAAACTGTGAGTTTTTAGCCTTGACCTGGAAATCACAGACACGCATGCCTAAGCCCCACATTCAGGGCAAAGGGCTAGGGTGAGCCCCGACTCTCACCAGCAACCCAGTGAAAGGGAGAATTTTCTGAGAGAGGGAGTGTTCTGGCAAATGGTGGAGAGGGATTTCCTTTCTGTGGGTTTGGTGGCCTAGACCCCTTAGAGGTTTGGGGAGCACACCAGCTGGCTTGAAGTGGCAGCAGGATGAGGAGAGAGGCAAATCTGCTGAAAAAGTCTGATTTACCTAGCTGCCCTGGGATACAGAGGTTTGGCTTGGGAGAGGTCAGACTCAGTCAATTTAACAGTTCTGCACTGAGGGCTATCAGAATTTCAAATCCCCTAAGAGAGTAGGGCAGTGTGTAGTATTTAATAAGTTTCCACAAGCCTATTTAGGGTCCCCTGGGTGGAGGGGCTGGTCAAGAAGAGGCTTCTAAATCATTTTGATGTGGTGAACTTGGTTATCTGGACCTGCTTAGAACTTTGGGGAGCACACCAGCTGGGTAATGGTGGTCCAGAAGAGGTTTGTAAACCATTTCAGTGAGGTGAACTCAGTCATTAGGGTCCCATTAGAATTTCAAAAGGAACTCAACCTGACCAGGAGAGGGGAGGAGGGATCTGCTCATACAGCCTGCTGAATCCTGCTGCCACAAGAGAGTAAAACCTTCACAGGGGAAAGTGAACTAAATAGGTTTGTGAAGAGCTAACTGAACCAATTAGTAAGTGAGCTCAGTGGAGGAATTTCTGTCTTGAATATGTGAGGTCCCTAGTTCAATTCCCAGCTCCTCTAAGAGTAGAGATTCAGCAGGATATCTAACATCCAGCTGAAAATGTAGGATAGGAAAACAAAGACATTACTGTTGTACTAATTTCTTTTGGGTCTCTTATTTCTTCACACACACACACACACGCAAAAAAAGTTTACTTAAAAAAAATTAACTTAGTTTACTTGCTAAACTCTGCCTCAAAACCTGCCATGAGCAGCCTGCAGGTTTAATTGAATGATGAACACAGGCAGACTGAGTGGCTCCACAATGGCCCCAAAAGGAACACTGTTCTTCCTTTGCTTTGTTTGTCTGCTTCCTTGTGTGTTTGTTTGTTTTTTTGGTTTGTTTATTTCTTGCTTTTTTTCTTCTTTCCTCCTCCTCGCACTTTTTTAAAAATTAGGTGCTAATAGCTTGTTTCTTCATTGCCGTGCTTCTGTTTCCATGATTTCTCATTTTCTGTGTACATTGATTTGGTCTAACAACCTTATCTCTTTTCTGGAAAGAGGTAGCACCAATCCTGCTTAAGCTCTTCCAAAAAATAGAAGAAGGAACATTGTCCAACTCATTCTATGATGCCAACTTTACAACAATACCAAAGCCAAACAAAGATACCACAAGAAAGGAAAATTATAGACCAATTTCTCTAATGAACTTAGATGCTAAAATCCTCAACAAAATACTTGCTAATCATATTCAACAACATGTCAAAGGAATTATATATCACGACCAAGTGGACTTCATCCCGGGTATGTAAGGATGGTTCAATATAAGAAATCCGATCAATATAATACACCACATAAGCAGATTGATAGAAAAAAAATCACATGATCATCTCTACAGATTCAGAAAAAGCATTCAACAAAACAGAGCACACTTTCCTGATAAAAACACTGCAAAAGAAAGGAATAGAAGGAAACTTTCTGAACAGGATAAAGGGTATCTATGAAAAACCCAAAGCTAATATTGTATTCAATGGTGAAATCCCAAAAGCCTTCCCTCTAAGATTGGGAACATGAAAAGGATGCCCACTATCACCACTCCTATTTAACATTGTCTTAGAAGTACTTGCTAGAGCACTGAGGCAAGAAAAAGATATAAAAGCATCCAAATTGGAAAAGAAGAAGTAAAAATTTCATTATTTGCAGATGACATGATCCTATATGTAGAAATCCCTGAGAAATCTACAACAAGATTCTAGAATTTATAAAGGAGTTCCAAAAACTGCAGGTTATAAGATTAATGCTCAAAAATCAGTAGCATATCTGTACACCAATAATGAGCAATCTGAGGAGGAAATGAAGAAAAAAAATACCATTTACGATAGTAACTAAAAGAATCAAATACCTAGGAATAAATTTAACTGAACATGTAAAGGACTTATATACACAAAACTACACAACCCTGATAAAGGAACTAAAAAAGACTTAAATAAATGGAAGAATATTCCCTGTTCATGGATAGGAACACTAAGCATCATCAAGATGTCTATCCTACCCAAACTAATCTATAGATTTAATGCAATCCCAATAAAAATCAACACTGTATTTTTTAAGGAATTGGAAAAACTAACTATGAAATTTATTTGGAAGGGTAAGAGGCCCTGAATCACCAAAGACATAATGAAAAAGAAAAATGAAGTTTTAGGTATCACACTACCTGACTTTAAAACATACTGCAAAGCTACTGTGGTGAAAATTGCATGGTATTGGCACAAGGATAGACATGCTGAACAATGGAACCAAATTGAGAGTTCTGATATAGATCATCTAATATACGTTCATCTGATATTAGACAAGGATACCAACCCACTCAGTTGGGGGCGAATGGTCTCTTCAACAAGTGGTGCTTGGAGAACTGAATATCTATATCCAAAAGAATGAGAGAGGAACACCATCTCACACCTTATACAAAAACCAACTCAAGATAGATCAAAGATCTAAATATAAAACCCAAGACCATAAAGAGCTTTCAAGATAATTTAGGGAAGCATCTACAGGACCTTGTTATAAGAAATGGTTTCATGAACTTCACACCCAAAGCACAAGCAGCCAAAGAAAATATAGATAAAAGGGATCTCCTCAAAATTAAAAACTTTTGCACCTCAAAGGATGTTATCAATAATATAAAAAGGCAGCCTACCCAATGGGAGAAAATATTTGGCAACCATAGATCTAATAGGAGATTAATATCCGGCATATTTAAAGTAATCCTACACCTCAAAAATAAAAAGACAAACAACCCATTTAAGAAATGGGAAAGTGACCTAAAAACATACTTCTCAAAGGAAGAAATACAAATGGCTAAAAAGCACAGGAAAATATGCTCAAAATCATTAGCTATTAGGGAAATGCAAATTAAAACTACAATGAGATACCGTCTTACACCCATTAGAATGCTGTTTATTAAAAAGCAGCAGACTATAAGTATTGGAGAGAATGTGGAGGAATGGGAACACTCATCCACTGCTGGTAGGATTGTGCAATGGTCCAGCCCTCTGGAGGATTGTATGGCAGCTCCTCAAAAAACTAACTATAGATCTTCCATATGATCCAGCAATCCCAATGCTGGTTATATACCCAGAAGAATTGAGAGCAAAGACGCAAACAGATATACGCACACCAATGTTCATAGCGGCATTATTCACTATTGCCAAACGTTGGAATCAACCTAGGTGCCCATCAACAGATGAATGGATAAACAAAATGTGGTACATACAGAAAATAGAATATTACTCAGCTATAAGAAGGAATAAAGTGCTAACACATGGGATAACATGGATGAATCTTGAAGACCTTATGTTGATTGAAGGAAGCCAGGCATTGATGGATGAATAGTACATGACCTCACTGATATGAATTAAGGAAACTGAGCAGTCTCAGAGAGTTATTGTCTGTAAGACAGGTTTACAATAAAGAGAAAGAGAAGAGATGGTTGTGAGCCTTTACCCACACAGACGTAATCTATGTTAAAGTGATTGAGTGTAGTTGCGTATTGAAGGGATAGGACAGGTGGGTAGTGATATTATTCGGTTTGGTGGTAAAGCATTGACAGATGGGTCAATAGAGAAGGGGGGGTTAAGATACCCAGGATACTGGGGGGAGAGATGGGAGAGGGACCAGGTGAACACTTGGGATTTGTGGGTATGAGGTTGAAAGTACAGAGGTGGGAATGTTATTATGGCAATATGAAAAGGAGTGGTCACTGGTTTAGGGTGTTCATACGAGGAGCATTTGGGAAAGGACACAACTGGAGCAAGCTTCTCAGGTGTGTTCATCCTGTCATAATGTGTTTTATCAGTGGGTTGAGACCCACATAATGAGCAGGAAGGCTTTGGGCTCCCAATTTGGGAGGACCCATTCCTTCAGAATTAGACAGGTGGGGGTCTCTCAAGAGCAAGTGCGGTTCCTAAAAGGGGAGGACAAACCAGTATGTCAAGACCTGTTATTGCATGTAATTATGAATCTTATTATCCAATGAGTCAAACCAGGGGGTCTTCATGGTCCCAGGGTGGATGGGGACGGAGGAACAGAATAGATCAAACATGGGATATTTAGTGGTCAGTGAAAATATTCTTCATTACCTTACAGTGGTGGATGCAGGACATGGTAAATATCATCAAAATTTATAAAAGTGTACACTCTAAAATGTAAACCATACTGGTAACCATTGACAATGTTTAGTAGCTATGTTTCACTATTTGTAATATTAGTTATAACAATGCTACCATCCACGTATAGAAAAGTTTTAATATGGGCTGAGGAAGGGGGGAAGAGGTTGGGTATATGAGAGTATCTTGTATTCTGTGTTTGGCTTTGCTGTGACCTAAAACTTCTTTGAAAACAAAATGAAAAATAGTGAGACACTGGGAAATGAGTAGAGGAAGGTACCACATAAATGACTGGAAACCAGATATTGCAGTGATAAAAGGCAAAATGTCAAAAAAAATATTTTTTATTTTTTTAAATATTTTTCATTTTAAAATATCCCAGTCTTTTAATTTTATTTTATGATTAGTTTTTCTTAAGTTTTCATGTATTTTATCTCTTACATTTAAACATATCATTATTATTTCATTTTCCTATTAATTGCATTTGGCTATTGTATTCACTTCATCTTTAAAAAGCTTTTGATCACAGAAGGGTTATAACTGGGGTGGGAGAGGATCATAGGTGGGGGTGTCAGGGATGGGGGTTTCATGTGAGGAAGTTCACCTTAACATATGTACAAGGTATATAAAATTGTTCAAATGTTCATGGGGAATTGTCACACTGGGTGGAGAATCACTCAATAAATGAGAGAATACTGAATTCCCAGCCTGGAGAGATCTGCTACATTCTCCAAAGGGGGAGCAACAGTCCCCCAATACAGGAGCAGTGTCTGGCAAGGGAGGATGATCCACTGATCGGCCCTTGTTATTGATGACTACCCTTATGAGTCTTTGTTCTTGAAATTGAAACTTAGCCTATTGTTATGGGGTGCTGAAGGGTTGCCTCCTAAAAGCCCCCTTGTTGCTCAAATATGGCCTTTCTCTAAGCCAAAATCAGCATATGAATGCAATGCCTTCCTCCCAGCGTGGGACATGACTCCTGGGGATGAGCCTCCCTGGCAATGAGGGATTACTACCAAGTGCCAACTGACAATATGACTGGAAAAAGACTTCGAATAAAAGGGGGAAAATGTAAAGACAATTGAGTTCATATGCCTAAAAGACTTCAAAGTGAATTGGAAGGTCATCCCAGAGGTAACGCTTATGGACATCTCAGTAGGACTTCATAGACTTCTAAAATGGATACCACCCCAAATAGTGGGTATCCTGAGGGCTCTGGAGACACTCAGGTCCTATGTCTGGCAGATAGCTCTGGAGTTTGGTGCCTTGCCATGGGCCCTACTTTGGAATTTGTGCTCCTGAGAGTGACAGAGTTGGACTCAAATATGTCTTCCCTGCACATGGTTCATCTGTCCCTTCTATTCAAATCTATACATGGTGCTTGATTTTTTAGGTGTTCATCCAGAGACTGGAGTCTTTCAGCTGTCCATGTGCCAGCTAGATCTGGAATCTTGGTGGAGCTGCAACTCCTACTCTACATCTGAATGGACTCACCCAGGACACCTGGAGGGGAGATGATGATTGACAACAGCCATCTCAGGGAATGGAAAGAGTCTGCAGCTGCAGGCAGGATAATCCCATCCATCTTTTCCATGGGATATAAGCACCCTCTCAATTGGAGGTGGAGTAGACTTCACCATCGCAGACTCCTTAGGATTGGTGGAAGCACTATGAACTACAGTGGGCTTACCGGTATTCTGTTATAGGCATATTGTGATTCAAGCAATGGAAGAAATTACAACATTAATGTGGAGCCAGTGGCCACTGGATGCTCTGGGGGGAGAGAGAGGGAAAAGCAGTTGTAAAACAGGGGCTTTTTCAGGACTTGGGAATTGCCCTGAGTCATTGCCCTTGCAATGACAGATATAGGCCATTTTATATAATCATATAACATACAGAAATATGTGGGTAAGAGTGTGGTCTACAATGTGAACTATGGTCCATGCTTGTGGTAAAGCCCCAGGATGTGTATATCCATTGCAGTTGATGTGCCACACTAATGAAGGATGTATATGTGGGAGGCTTTGGGAGATGTGGGAGGTGAGGCATATGGGAACCCTTATATATATTTTTGTAACATTAATGTAATCTAAGTATCTTTTTTAAAAAGAGAGAGATATAGAGAATAAATGTAGGAAACAAGGAAGAAGTGGAGAGAGAAAGGAAGGAAAACATGTAGAGGAAATTTGAAAATTATATATGACGCAATTAATTTTTTAAAATGTTGCAAAAATACTAAGAATAAAAAGTTGAATTTGAAGCAAAAGAATTGACAAATTGTCATTTACTAATATATTTCTCTTTAATGTTAAACAACTGCATTATGAAATGAGTGATTAAAATATATTAATGGTATATTTTATGTTTATCTAAATATATCAAATCTACTCATGTTGCTATGAGAAGTTATGAAAAAAATTAACAGCTTCAATTCTCATCACCTACTCTTCTATCTACTATTTCAACTATATTATTATTTGAATGTTATCACTTACATATTTAATTTCTAACTTATAATTTGCAAAACTATTTATTCTTTTTCCTTCACATTAAAAGTGATGCAATATGTAATACCGATATTTACCCAAAAATACAAACAGGATTTCCTTTCCTGTAATAATACTCATTGATTTATGTATTTTTCACTATATTTAAAGGCTGATGAGTTCCCTTATATTTTCCATGCCATTTAGAACATTGGTTGGTTAGAAAATCATGACACAAATTTGTAATTCTTCCTTCATTTAATTTGGCATAGCAAACCTATTTAATATCTTCTCCTAGATCATGTATTTCCTTATTTCAAGATCAGTTGGGGAGATCTTCTAAATCTAATCTAACAAAAGTAGTGATTTTTGTATGTTTGTTTAATTATTTTGCCATCCCAAATTTTTTTAATTCTGTAGTATTTTTCATTTTCCTCCTTTTTTTGAAGTATTCTTGCTTGAGGTTATTTTATTCTGTTGTCATAAAATTACATATTTGATCTTTTGTTTCTTTGACCTTTTTTGTTGGTTTGTCTTCTCTTTCACTGATCAAAGTAGTCATAATTTAATTTGAATATTTACAATTATTTGCCTGTAAAATTACTGTCTTTCATATTTCTCTTGTGATATATGTTATTAGCAATATCACTTTTAGCCTTTTCCACCCTTCTGGAGAGACTGAAATATTGTGGTGTGTAAATGCCCAGGCTTTAGAGCATACTGGAGGAATTCCCATGCGGGCTCCATTATTCACTTATCTCTAACTCTGGACATATTTATTAGCCCATCTGAAAATTTTCCTCCACTGTGAAATTGATATAATACTTGCACCTGTTTTCTTAAGAGAATTTTTAATGTAAATTGAGTGTATGCACCTAAGATACTTAGAACAGTATCAGGATTATTGTAAGGAATGATGTCATCTACTTTTATACGTCCAACTTCAAACAAGATAACACAAATATCATGTGCAAGGGATATTCAGAAAAGTCATTTTGGTTGAGGTAGAGTGTTAGATATAAACATTTGGGAAAATCGTTTGGAGTAGGGGATTGGATGAAAATTAAAATTATTGTGCAAGTTAATTGGATAAGACTGAGAAATTGTTGGGAGATTTAGGAGTCAAGGTAGGTTTTAATAATTTCCAAATACTAAATCATCATCCTTTAAACTATTGCTCAAGAAATGGATTGGAAGTCTAATTATTAAGAAGATGGCAGTTATACCCATACTGATTTATAGATACAACAAAAACCAATAAAAATTCCAACAGCCTATTTTACACAAATAGAAAAGTCAATTTCCAAGTTTTTTTGGAAGGGAAAGGGGTCCCAAACAGGCAAAAAAACATCTTAAAAAAGAAAAGTGAAGTCAGAGGACTAACACTTCCAGTCTTGAAGTTTATAAATAAGCTAAAGTGTTCAAAACATCATGGTATTGGCATAAAGATTGACACATTGACCAATGGAATTGAATTAAGAATTCAGAAATAGACCTGCACTTCTATGGTCAACTGATTTTTGATAAACCTACCAAGTCTACTTTTCTGGGAATGAACAGTCACTTCAACAAATGGTGCAGGAAGAATTGGATATCCTTAACTGAAAAAATTAAAGAGAATCCTTATCACACTTTCTATACATGAATCAACAGTGCCGGAATGTAAGGGTGAGCAGTGTGGCGGTATTGGGTTAGACCATCCATGGAATTGAGGGGAGGACTGGAGGAAGGAACAGGTGAACTCTGGGGATTTGTATGTCTGTGGTTGAAATTACAATGGTGGGAATTTGGGGAGGCAAAAATGGCAGGGAAAGAGCACTGGTGCAGGGCATCAGTGGTGGAGGGATATATGGGAAAGGGTGCACCTGGTGCATACTTCTATGATATATGAATGTGTTCATCTTGTCATAGGATGTTATCTCAGTGGGTGGAAAACCACACAATGAGCAAGCAAATATTAAACTCCCATCCTGGTGAGTAATGCTGAATTTTCAAATAGAAAAGTAAGAACTTCTCAGGTACATAGGCAGTGCCCAATAAAAGAAATCAGGCCAGTGTATTGAGCCCTAAATATTAATGCATGTAAATACGAATGCTATTCTTCAAAAATTGAATCTTAGTGGCTGACATAGGTTCTGAGGGGAGGGTGAGGGAAGAATATGTGGAACATAGTGCACTTTGGGACATTGGGATTGTTCTGCATGATCTTGCAATGACAGATGTGGAGCATTATACATTTTTGTTAGAACCTATGAAAGTATACAGTGGAAAAGATAAACCATAATGTAAACTATAAACCATGGTTAGTAGCAATATTTAAATATTTGTTCATGAATTATAACAAACGTAGCATACTCATGTAGGATTTTACGGGAAAGGGTGGTGTATTAATCAGGATTCTCTCGGAAACAGAATCAACAGGGGATATCTGTCAATAATATGAGATTTTATAAGTGTCTCTCATGCAACTGTGGGTAGGGACAAGTCCAGGTTCCAAAGGCAGGCTGCAAACCAGGGACTGCAATGATACTCCAATGAAAAGTCTTTGATGAGTTTCTGGAAGAAGTTGGCTGTTCAAAGATGAGCTGGGAAATTCTCTCTGAATGTTGAAATCACTTCCCCTTTTAAGGCATTCAACTGATTGGATAAAAGTGTCATCCACTGCTGATGCAATCTGCCTGATTGATGCATATGTAATCAGCCATCCATGCAGTAAATTCACTGATGATTGAAGTCCATAAATGCTCTTGTATTACAATTAGGCCAGTGCTTGCTGGAACAAACAGCTGGACACAATTATCTGGCCACGTTGACACATTACCCTAAACATCATAGGTGGGCTATATGGGAATCCCCTGTATTTTTTATATAATATGTAATCTAAAGCTCCTTAAAAATAAAAATAAATAAATAAATAAAGAGAAAATGTATCAAAGATATAAACATAAAAGCCAGAACATAAAACTTTTAGAAGATAATACAGGAAACATCTAAAACACCATGCAGTAGGAGAGAGTTTCTTAAACCTTACTACCAAAGCATGAGCAGCAAAAGAAAATATATATATCTATTTTTGGTTCCACCTCAAAATTAAATGCTTCTGTACTTCAAAGGACTTTTGGTAAGGGGTAAAAAGGAAGCCTACTCAATAGGAGATAATTTTTACAAATCACACATCCAACAAAAATCTAATATCCATAATATATAAAAAGATCATACAATTCAACAATAAAAAGACAAATGGCCTGATTAAAAAATGGGCAAAAGACATGAATAGACACTTTTCTAAAGAATAAATACAAATGGTGAGAAAAGCACATGAAGGAAATATTCAACATCACTATTAGGAAAATGCAAAACAAAGCTGTAATGCAACATCATTTCACATCTACGAGAATGGCCACTTTAAAAAAAAAAAACACAGAGACAACTACAAGTGTTGGAGAGGATGTGGAGAGATAGGAAGGTTTGTTCACTGTTGATGGGAATGTAAAATGTTACAGCCACTGTAGAAGTTTGTTTCAAGTTTCCAAAGGTAGTTAGATATGCCATGTGACCCATCACTACCACTACTAGTTATATAAAAAGAAAAAATGAGAGCAGGTACATGAACAGACATCTGCACTCTGATGTTCATAGTGGTGTTATTCACAATTGCTGAAAGATGGAAACAAACCTGGTGTCCATCAACTGAAGAATGGAGAAGCAAACTGTAGTATATACACAGGATGAAATATTATTCAGCTATAAGAAGAAAAAATGTCATGAAGCATATGTCAAAATGCATGGACCTGGAGGACATTATGTTGAGTGCAGCAAACCAGGTACAAAAGGAAAAATATTGTATGATTTTGCTATTATGAACTTGATGTATTCAAAAAACTCATGGAGTTAATAGCTGGAATATAAGTCATCAGAGAATAGAATGGGGTTAGCAATGGAAAGTTAAGGTTTAATCTGTGCAAAATTGGTAAACAAGTTGTTTTTAAATATTTGGAAATGAATAGAAATGGTGAAAGCGCATCATAGGTTTGTAATTAGTAATACTAACCTATGTTTACGATACTGGTTTGTTTTGTTTTTATTGGTTTTCTTTATTTTTGAATAATGGAAATGCTTTAATATTTATTGAAATGAATGCACAACTCTGTGATTGTAACAAATATCATTGGTTGTACAATTTAGATAAATTGTATGGTTATGATAATATATATAATAGGGTGGGTTGGAGTAAAAATTCACAAAATCTAAAATATGGACTATAGTTAGTAATAATACTTTGATCATGCTCTTTTATAATTTATAATAAATGGTTCTCCAACAATGCAAGGTATTGGTGGTGAGGTGATGAATGGGAGCCCTGTATGATGTTACGCATATTTGTTTTGTAAGTTCACAACTTTTACTATACCCTTAATGTTTATGCATGTTCATGTATGAATGATATACTTCAAAACCTTTTTCAAAATAAAAAGAAAAGAAGTGGGATCTCATTGAGAGCTCTGTCATCTGCCTGCCATTACCTAGGAGATGAGCTAAGTATTTGTAGGAGCCCAGTTTTGAGGTGAGGTAGAAGCTCCAACTACAATCATCAAACTCCCCTCTCTTTAAGTTGAGGTCAAATTCTGTTTCGTTGTGTGAATAGCCTTGTTAGACCTTTGCGGATTCATTACTGAACTGACAGGTAAGATCTCTCTGTTTTGTTTTATTGTTCCTGGCATAATGCATACTAAACAGTCAACTGAGGCCTCCTTAGGGGAACTTCCTGTCCTAAGGGACATTTTTTATACATATAAGAATTCTGGTGTCAACATTTGCAACTGTGTTAGTAAAAGGGTTAAGCTAACCTCTGATAAACCTAATTTTTTAATGGGCACAATAGGACTGTTTTGATCAAGCTAAACTTAATTTTTTCAGGGAAAATTAACAACCGAAAATTTAAAACTAAGTTACTGAATGGGATGAAATCCCATATGTATAATCTTTTAAGTCTTTTTATCGAATAAGAAATTGCAGTAAAGGGTGCACAATTATGGTTCAGACAACTAAGTTTTATATTTCTGTGCTTCTTTGTTTCTGTGGTTTCTGTCAATCTGTTTATATGATGTATATTTTCCTACCTCCAGATGATAATGCCAAATTAGCAAATGAAAATTCTTACTAAAACTCTAAGGTGTTTTAAGGTGCATTGATTAAAGTATTTTAAGTATTTGGACAAATCTTCTGGTGTAAAACATGTTTTCAAAGCTTCATTTGTATAGTTTTACTATATTATTTTTTAAAAAAACAAGGAATTTTAGTATAAAACTTCAAACCAGGGATAACAACATTAATGTTCTCTGTTCTGTTTCCATTTTAATTCTAATTGGACCTGGATAGTCATATTAATAAAATGGGGCTGTTAATTTTATTAACTTTTGAACCAAATAACAGTATAAAAAGAAAAGAGAAAATAGAAAACCACTGACTGTTTTGTAGGCCTGCAAATAAACCATTGTTTAGCCCTGATAGCAATCACCCCCCATAACTTGCCTCCAGAAAGCTGTTTCAGAAATGTGTCCTTGTAAATGTTTTTTGCTGAAATACTGATAAAACAGCAAACTGAAGAAAGCAATATTTCAAGTATGTTCTCTCTAAATTTATACAGATTTAAACACTGTATAAATGATTACACAGTATTTATCAATTACTGATCAAATAAGCTGATGTTGCATCTTCTAATTATTTAAAATGATGAAAAATTATGTTTTCATTTAAACAAATTGCATCATTGTTCTGACAAATTTTATTTTTTTTTAATTTTTACAAACATGCATAAAATCATACAGGACTCACATACATGACCCGACCACAAACACCTTGCATTATTGTGAAATATTTCTTTCAAACTATGAAAGTATATTGTCAAAATATTACTGCTAACTATTGTCCATATCGTATATTTGGTGTATTTTTCCCCTAACTCACCCTATTATTATTTTTAATTACATTTTTATTACAGAAGTTGTGAACTTACAAACCAATCATGCACATGTGTAGAATTACCATACAACATCTCTTCACCAACACACCACACTAGAGTGGAATATTTCTTATAGATTATGTGATAATATCATCAGACTCTTACCCCCAATCATGGCCTATTGTGTGCTGCATTGATGATATGGGGTATGCAGAAAGCCTGACAATGATGATTTTGATGATAATTTGTATGTTTTAAAATGTATAGAGATAGTTCAAAAATCATTTTGGTAACATAAGTATGTATGACATATAGAATGTGTCTTATTGTTATTAAGGAGCAAGAAAGTAATTTTTCCCTAATATAAAATAACTGGCGATTAAGAAAGGAAACTGTGGGGTGAAACCCGAATGAATATAAAAGGTGCAGAAAGTTTGCCATAAGGATTTTTTGTCAAAGTTGGTTAAAATTGAATGGGTCTATCTATAAAGTTTTAAAAGGCTTACTATGAAAATTTATACTTACGCAAATCTAAAATTTGGTTCTCTCTCTGTTAAAGTGACACAGTTTCTTAAATCATTGGTCTGTTTTTAGTAAATGGTTATAAAATAGTTTTCTGCTGAATAATGAGTATAAAAGTTAAAAAGCCTGTTTTATATCAGAAGGCCTTCTTGTACTCTAGGTTAAATTTCTTGTTTACGAAAAACAAGTCTTCTCACTTCAAAAAAAAAATAATGTTCAAAACAAACAACCTTGACATTTTACTTTCTCAATGTCAAACCCTAAAAAATATCTTTTTATTTCAAACTATTGCAAAAGATTTTTTCTTTTCTCTTGTAAAAAGTGAAGTGCCAAATTAGTTAAGTTCATTTGATATAAGTTGCATGGGAAATGTTTAAAAAGTGTTATGAAAATTAAAAGAGATTTTCTAAACTTTTGTTAATTAAATTTGTGTGGTTAAAATGTTCATATAAATATTTAAAGATTATAAAAAAATCCTCAAGATTTGACAATGTTTTCTGCATAATATTAGACAACAGTATAATGTTGTTAGTCATTGTTTTAGTTATTTTATAGATGTTATGAATCAAAAAAGCAACCAACTTTCCTCATTAGTTACACTGTTTTGCGCTGATGCCTTTCTAAAAGTGCATAGAGTCTACTACAGACCAAAGCTTGATCTTCAGAAAAAGAGAACTTTGAAAGAAAGATCTGTTAATTATATTTTACCTGTGACATAATATAACCCTAGTAAAAAATGCAAAGAAGAAAAAAGACAATCTTCTGCTATGATGTATAGTTAACAAGCTCAATATAAGTTAGCTTTCAAAAGTTTTTATTTCTGAAAATAGCTTCACTTAGAAAGTGCCCATAAAGAAATGAAAGCCTAGATTGTAAATTCCTGCAGTAGTCACATTTGTTTCTGAGCTTTAGTTGTTGTTTTTTCCTAAATACTAAAGTATTTTAATCTTTATGTTCATCCTGATAACTCACTGGAAACTTACATATCTCTGTGACACCTTAAACTAAGAGTTAAAGTTCTCTAGCTCTCAAAAAAACTGAAGAAGCTGCATTAATTCTAAAATGATAACTCCATAAAGCCACTGTTTAAGAAACTAAAGAAGGAATCAGACTTCAATTAGAAATGTGGATGAGAATGATCTAGTTAAGACTAAAATAAATCAGAATACAAGGTAAATAGAGATATTGCCTGTATTTTTAATTTTTAATTTCTGTGTGAAACCAAAAAGTAGAGATTTATTTTGTCCAAGATTTTAAACTTTCTGTAGCACAATATTCGATTTAATTTTCTAATCAATTTATATGAACCACTTAACTCAGCTTCATTTAGCATGGAATCCAAATTATAAAATAAGATCTTAATATTCTGTACATGTTCATGAATACCTTGATGCATTTCAAAATGTTTTGGGCATAAAATGAAAAAAAATATTTGTAAAGTCCCGTGAAGGTCTAAGGTAAAAGTATAAAATTATAAAATTCCCCCACTGGAGAATTCTTGCCATGATCTCAGGCAATAGAATTTACCAGTTTACATAAAGTATAATAAAAGAACTTTACAAGGTTTATAAACCTTATTTCTATAATGACAAAACTAAGCCTGATTATAATTAAGGCCTAAGAGTCATCCTCAGAAAAACCTCCTTGTTGCTCAGTGTGGCCTCTCTCTAAGTCAAACTCTGCTTTGAAACTTACCAACTTCCCCTCTATATGAGACAAAACTTCCAAGAATAAGCCTTTCTAAAGCCAAGGGATTAATGCAAAATATTTATCAAAAATGCTTCTGGAGAAGAATCCTAGCCAGGTGAATAAGGGAAATATTAAAATGAAATAATGCTACTATGGCTAAGAGATTCCAAATATAGTCCAGAAGTCATTCGGGAGGTTACTCTTATGCAGGTCTCAAATTACACAAATTACCACAAGATGCAGATCTTCAAGGAAAACTGCTAACTTATCCCAAGGATTGATCTTGGTTCCATTCCATATTGCAATTAAGTCTATTTATATTATTGTAGATAATTATAAACATGGTTAAAGTGTGTCTCTGCTTTTTATCTCTGTCTTGCTAAAATTAAGTAGCAGAAATGACATTAATAGTCCAGTAGAAACCCAAAATCAAGGATTATGTGCTGTGGCAATCAAAGAAGTTCCATTCCTCCAACCCTTAGGAATATGAAGATGCCATCCCTTTTCAGAAGGAGGTAGCTATAATAATCAATTCCCATAAAACCCTCAGGATTAAGGAATTGGCAAAAAGAGTATAGAAGAATTGTTACTGAGAAAATAACAAATGTGTTTTAATTCAGTGAATTGTATTATAAACAATTGCTAACCTTCTGATATTTTACACTGTAGCCAAAAGAAAATACCAAAAAACTGTAATAGTTTACTTAATTATAGCCTTGGTGCTTGTTAGCCTTCTGAAGTAGCCAAAAGCAGATATCTATAATTGTTGTAAATCACTGTATTGTAAACACAGATGTCTGGTCTCTTTCATGCTGGTGCTATGTTTGAAAGTACATAACCTATCATTCAAAATCTCCTATAAATTTAGGTTGTAAACTCATAAGCTCCCAGTAAAGTCGTACTTGGTTTTTGGAGAGTCAAAAGACTCCCTTGACCAACAGAACGGATGTGAAAATGGAATGGTAAATAATTCCTAAACAACTTGATTTGCTTGAGTTTCCATTTAATCCAGGAGAACAATGAAGAAGTAAAGGAGACCAACTGAACTCAGCTAACATACAAAGAATTCTTTGCTGTGACAACAAAGACTCCTACCTCTCTGAGAAAAGTCAACAAGTGTCAGAGTCTGCTAACAGTCCCGAGATGTACCAAATCATGGACAAATACTCTGCTCCTGCAGTTTGCTGATTAATGACTTTTGCCCAAGGACATTCCACCCTGATTAAACCATGCATCCTTCTCACACTTTCTCCCTCCTGAACAGACATATAAGCTTCATTCCACAGCTTATCATTTCAAGTAGAAACCCCAGTTTGGTGCTGCTCTGTATGCATGGTGCTTTTGCTCAATAATACTTTCTTCTTGCTTACTGAAGGTCACCAATTATTTTTTTATCAACATAAATTACCTTTAATATTCAGGAGGACGAATGGTTTTTTGGCATTATGTATCCAATAATTCATCCAACTTATTAAAACTATTAAGAAAACCTAGAAAATATTTAATTCATTAGGATTTAATAAAAAAAGGTACTGGTTATTCAGGTGTTGTTATAATATCCTGAATTACTCTCTGAACATTTTTGATATTCATTACAAAATGTTTTAGCAATTCACACTGATTTTTAAACTGACCAAATTTTTATGTTGCCTATTTATTATTAATAGAATCTAATGAAATAAGTAGTAAAATGCATGTTTTCATGGTTTGATGTGAAATCATCCCAGACAAAAACAACAATAACAACAAAAAAGCAGGAGTTGTAGCATCTCCCTAAAGTGATGCACAGATCACACACCCTTCCTGGCCAAATCAGCAATAGCACAAATGAACCCCAGTTTAGCTTGCTTGCAGTAGACATGAAATTCTACCTGATTGCCCTAATTAATGTTCTAGTATGAGCTAAATTGATGTTCATATTCCCATAACTGATAGTCACATTTATATGGTTTTTTTATTTTATTTTATTTTATATATATATATTTTTTAAAGGTGCTTAGATTACCTATTTATTAATCAGAAATTACAAGGATTCCCATGTTCCCCACATCCCACACCTCCCACAACATCCCACACCAACATCCTTCATCAGTGTGGGATATCACCACAATGGATATACACATCCTGGGGCGTTGCCACCAAGCAGAGACCACATTTCACATCATAGACCACCCTCTCTCCCACACAGTTCTGCGTGGTATATGCTGATGTAAAATGGCCCACATCTGTTGCCACAATGCCACTCATGACAACCCCCAAGTCCCAAAAAAGCCCCTGTATTTCGACTGCCTCTCCCCTCCCTCCCCGAAAATGTCCAGTGGCCACTGTCTCCACCACACTGTTACAATTTCTTCCATTGCTTGAAACACAATATACGACTGAACACCACCAAGTCCATTCTAGTCCATAGCTCTTCCCCCAATCCTGGGGGTTTGGGATGGTGATGTCCACTCCACCTCCAAGTGAGAGAAGGTTTATATTCCATGGATACAGTGGAAGGGATTATCCTGCCTGCAGCTGCAGGCCCCCTCCATTCCCGGGGATGGCCGTTGCCCATAGTCATCTCCTCGCCAGGTGACTTGGATGAGTCCATTGAGCTATAAGGTAGGGGTTGCAGCTGCACCGAGATTGCAGGCACAGCTGGCACATAGATAGGCCAGAGGCTCCAGTCTCTGGAGGTACACCTAAAAACTCAAGCATGACATATAGGTTTGAATAGAAGGGACTAAGGGACAATGTGCAGGGAGGACTTATTTGAGTTTGACTCTGTCACTCTCAGGAGCACAGATTTCAAAGAGGAGCCCACTAATAAGGCATCAATCTCTGGGGCTATTCCCACTTATATAGGACCTGGGTGTCTCCAGATCCCTCAGGAGCCCTTCTGTATGGGGTGACATCCACCCTGGTGTTCTATGAGATCCTACTGCGGTATGCGTAAGCATTACATCTGGGATGACCTCCCGACTCTCTTTGAAGTCTCTTAGCCACATAAACTCATTTCTCTTTACTCTTTCCCCCTTTTATTTAAGTTTTTTTTTCCAATCATGTTGCCAGTTGGCACTTGTTATTAATCCCTCGTTGCTAGGGAGCTCATCCCCAGGAGTCATGTCCCACGTTGGGGGGAAGGTAACGTATTCAAACGCTGAGTTTGGCTTAGAGAGAAGCCACATTTGAGCAACAAGGAGGCTCTAAGATGGCAACCCTTAGGCACCCCATAACAGTAGGCCAAGTTTCAGTTACATGAGCAAAGACTCAAAAGGCTAGTCCTCAATAACCGGAAACCATCAGTGGGCCATCCTCTTTTGCCAGACATTGCCTCTGCACTCAGGGGGCTGCTGCTGCTCCCTTGGAGAATGTGGCAGAGTTCTCCAGGCTGGGAATTCAGATTCCCTCATTTATTGAGTGATTGTCTGCCCTCTGTGACCATGCCCCATCCCTAGATAATTTGAACAATTTTATATATCTTTCATGTATATTCAGATGAACTTACTCCCCTGAATCCCACATCCCAGACACCCCCCACCAATGAATTTTTACATCCCGCACTGTAACCCTTCTGTGATCCAAACCTTGCCTGAACATGAAGCCCATATAATAACGAAATACAATTAATATGAAAAAGATATAATAATGATAAGGTTAAATGCAAGAGATAAGTACAAGGAAGCTCAGAAGAAAGAAAAAAAAAGAAAGAAAAATAAGCTAAATTAAAAATAAAATATAATTAGTGGATTGGGACATTCAAAAAAATGGGGAAAAAAATTTTTTTATTCTTTTTTCCTTTTATCACTGCATTATCGGATGTCCAGTGTACCATGACACCTTGTCCCTCTCATTCCCCAGTGTCTCCCAAATTTTCACTTAATTTTCAAAGAAGTTTTAGGTCACAGCAGAGTCACACACGGAATACTAAAGACTCCCACATACCCAACCTCCTTCCCCATTCCCCACCCCATATTAAAAACTTTTTTTTTTATAATGGATGTTAGCATTGTTATAACATTTATACAGATAGTTAAGTAAAGCAACTAAACATTGTTGATGGTTTACAGTATATTTACGATTTAGACTGTAGAGTTTAATAATTTTTGATGATATTTAGGATATCCTGTGTCCATTACTATAAGGCAATGAGAAACTTCTCCCGTGACCACTAAATACCCCATTGGATCTTACCTGTTCCTTCCACCCCATCCCCCTGTGGCATATGACACTCCGCAGTCTTGACTCATGGAATGACAAGATTCATAGTTACATGCCCCTCCTAATCTTCCCATCTGTCAACCCTGCACCACCAAACCCAGTAATATCACTACCCATCTGTCCTATCCTTCAATATGCAACTATACTATATCACTTTACCATAGATTATGTCCATATGGGTGATGGCTCACTTCCTACTCTTCTCTTTCTCTCCCTTGTTAACCTATCTTTCAGACAATGGTTCTTAGAGAATGCTCTCTTTCCTCGGTTCAAATCAGTGAGGTTATATACTGTTAATCCTTCAATGCCTGGCTTGCTTCACTCAACATAAGATCTTCAAGATTCATCCATGTTATTCCGTGTGTTAGCACTTTATTCCTTCTTACAGCTGAGTAATATTCCATTGTATGTATGTGCCACAATTTGCTTATCCATTCATTTGTTGATGGGCACCAGGGCTGATTCCAACTTTTGGCAATGGTGAGCAATGCTGCTATGAACATTGGTGTGCATATATCTGTTCGTGTCTTTGCTTTCAGTTCTTCTAGGTATATACCCAGCAGTGGAATCGCTGGATCATATGGAAGATCTATTGTTAGTTTTCTGAGGAACTGCCAAACTGTCCTCCACAGCGGCTGGAACATTCCACAATCCCACCACCAGTGGATGAGGGTTCCTATTCCTCCACATCCTCTCCAACACTTAGAGTCTGCTGTTTTTTAATAGCTGCCATTATGATGAGTGTAAGATGGTATCTCATTGTAGTTTTGATTTGCATTTCCCTGATAGCAAACGATGTCAAGCATTTTTTCATGTGCTTTTTAGCCATTTGTATTTCTGCATTGGAGAAGTGTCTTTTCAGGTCACTTGCCCATTTTTTAAATGGATTGTTTGTCTTTTTATTTTCAAGGTGTAGGATTTCTTTATATATGCAGGATATTAGGCTCTTATCAGATATATGGTTGCCAAATATTTTCTCCCATTGGGTAGGCCTACTTTTTATTTTCTTACTAACTTGCTTTGAGGTGCAGAAGTTTTTAATTTTGAGGAGATCCCATTTATCTATTTTTTCCCTTGCTGCTCATGCTTTGGCTGTGAAGTTCATGAAACCATTTCCTATTACAAGGTCCTGTAGATGCTTTCCTACATTATCTTCCAAGGTCTTTATGGTTTTGGCTCTTATATTTAGATCTTTGATCCATCTTGAGTTGATTTTGTATAAGATGTGAGATGGTATTCTTCTCTCATTCTTTTGGAAATGGATATCCAGTTCTCCAAGCACCACTTGTTAAAGAGGCCATTCTCTCCCAACTGAGTGGGCTTGGTAACTTTGTCGAATATCAGATGACTGTATATGCGAGAATCTATATCAGAACTCTCAATTCGATTCCATTGGTCAGCAGGTCTATCCTTGTGCCAATACCATGCAGTTTTGATCACTGTAGCTTTGTAATATGTTTTAAAGTCTCGTAATGTGATACCTCTAACTTCATTTTTCTTTTTCAATGTGTCTTTGGCAATTCAGGGCCTCTTACCTTTCCAAATATATTTTGTGGTTAGTTTTTCCAGTTCCTTAAAAAATATAGTGTTGATTTTTATTGGGATTGCATTAAATCTGTAGATTAGTTTGGGTAGGATAGACATCTTGATGATGTTTAGTATTCCTATCCATGATAGGGAATATTTTTCCCTTTATTTAAGTCTTCTTTGATTTCCTTTAACAGTGTTGTGTAGTTTTCTGAATATAAGTCCTTGACATCCTTAGTTAAATTTATTTCTAGGTATTTGATTCCTTTAGTTACTATTGTAAATGGCATTTTTTTCTTGATTTCCTCCTCTGATTGCTCGTTATTGGTGTACAGAATTGGTACTGATTTTTGAGCATTGATCTTATAGCCTGCAACATTTCTGAACTCCTTTATAAGTTCTAGAAACTTTGTTGTAGATTTCTCGGGGCTTTCTATATATAGTATTATGTCGTCTGCAAATAGTGAAATTTTTACTTCTTCTTTTCCAATCTGGATGCATTTTATATTCTTTTCTTGCCTCAGTGCTCGAGCAAGTACTTCTAGAACAATGTTAAATAGGAGGGGTGATAGTGGGCATCCTTGTCTTGTTCCCGATCTCAGAGGGAAGGCTTTTAGGACTTCACCATTGAAGATGATGTTAGGTTTGGGTTTTTCATATATGCCCTTTATCATATTCAGAAAGCTTCCTTCTATACCTATCTTTTGCAGTGTTTTTATCAGGAAAGAGTGCTGCATTTTGTCAAATGCTTTTTCTGCATCTATAGAGGTGATCATGTGATTTTTTTCTTTCAGTTTGTTTATGTGGTGTATTACATTGATTGATTTTCTTATATTGAACCATCCTTGCATACCCGGGATGAAACCCACTTGGTCATGGTGTATAATCCTTTTGATATGTTGTTGAATGCGATTAGCAAGTATTTGTTGAGGATTTTAGCATCTAGGTTCATTAGAGAAATTGGTCTGTAATTTTCCTTTCTAGTGGTATCTTAGTTTGGTTTTGGTATGAGGGTAATGTTGGCATCATAGAATGAGTTAGGTGATATTCCTTCTACTTCTTTTTTTGAAAGAGCTTAAGCAGAATTGGTGTTAGCTCTTTTCGGAATGTTTGGTAGAATTCAGCTGTGAAGCCATCTGGTCCTGGGCTCTTCTTAGTTGGGAGATTTTTGATGACTGAGTCTATCTCTTTACCTCTAATTGGACTGTTGAGTTCATCAATTTCTTCTTTCATCAATGTAGGCTGTTTGTGCATTTCTAGAAACTTGTCCATTTCCTCTAAGTTATCATTCTTGTTGGCATATAATTTTTCAAAGTATCCTCTTATGATACTCTTTATTTCAGGGGG
>JAQZBX010026927.1:0-28673 GCA_029593785.1 Cabassous unicinctus
TCAGTGAGTTTATATGTTGAGTTTTGTTTAGAGACAGGCCATAATTGAGTATCAACTTGGTTTTCAGTAGAAAACTCTTAGGCAATATATATTATAAGGGGTATTAGACTGCCAATGGAGTGCTGATGCAAAGTAACAGAAATCTGCTCACTTTTATAAAGGGTATTTATTTGGGGTAAAAGCTTACAGTTACAAGGCCATAAAATGTCCAACTCAAGGTTGATTTCTCACCAAAGTCAGTTGCCATGTGGTGAAACAAGATGCTTGCTGACTTCTACCTGGTCCCTCCTTCCCCTCTGGGCTTCCAGTTCTCTCTCTCCTGGCATAGGGCTCATTTCTTTCCAGACCTTCAGTATCAGTCTGAGCTGCTCTGGTCTCTTCCCAAGGTCAGCTGCAAACTATCAGGTTAATGGCTGATCTCTGCTCAGCACCTCAAGATAAAAAATGACAGAGATCTCTCTCTTCCCATGTGTCTCCTTGAGTGTCTGTTTATATCATACCCAGCAGGGAGTGGGGATTCAACCTGAGTCATACCTTACTGATGTAGTCAAATAAAAAAAAGCCCTCAAAGTGATTTTAACAGGTGATCTAATCAAAGTCCCCTCAACTGAATTTAACATAATGAAAGGGTATCATAACAAGAGGAACAGATTCATTAACAAATATGATCTTTTGGGAATTCTGAAATAATCTCAAATGCCACACAAGACAAAGTTTCAAGTTTACAAGTATAAGCTTCAGTAGTACAAGCATTGATATCAAGGGCCTGGTCTATTGGTCTGTCATCTTATGCTAGGAACTGCCCATGTACTGAAGAGATTCTTGCCACTCTAGTAGAGAATGTAGCAGTACTCCCCAGGATGGGAACTTAATATTTTTTTATTATTATGTGGGTCTCTGCCCACTGAGATAGCATCCTATGACCACATGAACACATTTATATTCCATAGAGGCATGCCCTAGATGCATCCTTCCCCACACATCCCTCAACACTAATACCTTCCACCAGTGATCCTCCCTTCCATAGTTGTAACTTTTGTGTAATCCAAAACCTCCTAATAAATGAAGCCAAAAATATTTCTTGAATTGTGCATTTCATCCCATAAGATATGTTATCTTTTATGTATGTTTACAATTTCTTCTGCATCTTCTTACATTTTTTCACTTTTTTTCAAAAAGCTTTAGGTTACAGAAAAGTCACATTGAAAATATAGGGGATTCTAATATATTCCTTCCCCCTCACATTTCCCCTTTTAATAACATCTTACATGAATATGTACATTTGTTCCAATTGATGAACACATATTGAAGCATTGCTGCTTAACATGTTCAATAGTTTATGTTATGGTTTACAGTTTGCACTGTACAATTTTATAGGTTTTGCCAAAAAGTATAATGGCCTGTATTCATCATTGCAAAATCATGCAAAACAATTTGAGTGCCCTAAAAATGTCCTATATTTCCCCTATTCTTCTCTCACTCCCCTTGGATCCTATGGTAAACACTAATTTTCATGTTTTCATGAATAACATCCATAGTTATATGCATTAATATTGAGGGTTTGGCAAACTAGTTTGCCTTCCTCTATTAGGCATTGCCTATGTACACAAGAGATTCTTGCCACTCTATTTGAGAATGTAGCAGGACTCTCCAGGATGGGAAGTTAATAGTTTGTTGTCTATTTTGTGGGTCTCCACCCACTGAGATAACACCCCATAACCACATGAGCACATTCCTAGTCCATCAAATTATGCCCCAGTTGTACCCTTTCCCACCTATCTCCCAATTACTTGCACTCTGCACCATAGGCTCTCTCCCACCATATTTGCCAAAGAACATTCCCACACTTGCAATTTCAACTATAGACCTACAAATCCCCAGAGTTCACCTGTTCATTTCTACAAACGCCGCCCCCAGTTCCATGAATAGTCCAGTCCAAACCCCCAACCTGCTAACCATCATATTCCAGCACTCTCAACCCCACTCACAACCTTATTCTTGGAGCTGAGTGAATGCTGGTTTTCCAGGAAAATTACTTCCATGGATTCCCTCTCCCTTTGAGTTGGCTGTGTGCTGGCTTGTGTGCCTTAACTCCCAAGCTTCCCTTTCCCCCAGCCAACTGGGTTCTTCCTCTCTAGCTGCCCTTTCCAAGTGTCCCCACAGTCCTGCAGCTTCCCTTCTGCAATTTCTTGAGGAGAGCAGCCTCCCATTCCCTACTTTGCATCTTCAATGTCCAAATTTTAGTTTTGCATTTTTATGATTTTTGATAAGGCTTTAAAAATTTTCTAGATAGTCCTATTAAATCATCCATCTCTGACCAAAAATATTCCTTTTCTGCAATCCTTCTGTACTCTTTATACTTTTAAAGGTTTTGTCCCACATTTTCTTCATTTTAATAACTAGTTTTTTACTATAGGACAAATTACTTTCTTTTCCCTTAGTAAAAGATAATTCTATATACTTTACATAATTAAGTTACCAAAATGATTTTGGAATTATCTCTAAACATTTTACTCACAATTGCCATAAAAATCCAACATGTCAGAACAATGAAAATTAAGCTAAATGTGAATACAATTTTCTTTTTTTCATTTTAAATGCTTAGTAGATGCAATATTATCATATTTGATCAGTACATCTGTCTAAGTTTAGGGAGCATACACATAAAACAAAGCTGTCAGAACTGTTGCTTTTTTCAGTTTACTTTCAGTATTTCTTTACATATACCATGGCTCATTGCCCCCTGAGCTCAGATGGAAGGTTTTCAAGGGCCCCCGCCCCTCCCACACACAGTGAGCACTTGGCAGGGATTCCTTGGGGGAAGGTTCCAAAGGAAAAAATGCTGGAGGAGGGGCCTCCACCTCCAACCACCCCTTCTTAGGCAGTCCCCTGTTGGGCTTCTGCCACACTTGCAGCTCTCTGAGCCCTGGACTGGAAACACTGACTTGGGTCATTTCCACTTCCACCTGGTGGTGTGATTCTGGACAGGTGATCCCAACTGAACCCCATTATTTCAGAAACACACTGAGAGCATCTGCTGCCCACATGGGGCAAAGATGGGCAGGATGGATGAGGGGAGGACTCAGGCAGGCGGGGCCTCCAGGGGGAAAGACATTGGACCACAGAGAAACCCATTGTGATGCATCCTGAGCTTCACCCAGGGGTTGACAGAAGGTTCGGGGTGGGAATAGGACCCTGCAGCTTCAGAGGCCAGATGTGGCAGAGGTGCCCCACTCCTGGTCCTTCTGTGGGTCCTTCCTTCCTGAGGCATTCCCTGGGAACTGTCCTGTGGGGCTGTTTCACCCAGCCGGTCGCTGCACTGAGGAATCTGTGCACCCCCACATAGATTCATCCAGAGGGCAGGAAGTGGGGAACGCCGGGAGCCTGGCACTTCCCACCCTGCCCTGCACATGGTGGGCCTGCAGGGGGTGCTGCCCACCCCAGAAACGCCTGGAGTTCGGTTCCGGGGTCCTCTCACTGCTGGGCCTTGAGAACGTGGCTTGTTTTTGGTGAGACCTAGGAGGAGGCCGCCACGGCCCTGGGGCCAGTCAGCCAGAATTTTTCTCTTCACGACTGTGAGGGAGGAGCATTTGTCCTGGCTCCTCTGATAGCGTTTTCTTAGATAGAGAGGGTGGTTTATAACTTCTCTTGCAGTTCCTTTTTTCTGAATTTCCTTGATTTTATCTCTTGCCTTTAAGCTTATCACTATTATTTCATTTTCCTATTAACTGTATTTGGTTATTATATGGGCTTCATCTTCAAGGATGTTTTATCTCACAGAAGGGCTACAATGAGGTCTGTAGAGCATCATTCATTGCGGGTGTCTGGGAGTGGGGATTCATGGAGTAAGTTCATCTGAATACACATGAAAGATATATAAATTTGTTCAAATGATCAAGGGATGAAGCATGGTCATGGTGGGTAGACAATCACTCAATAAATGAGGGGATACCGAATTCCCAGTCTGGAGAGCTCTGCCACATTCTCCAAGGGAGCAGCAACCACCCCCAAGTGAAGGGGTAGTGTCTGGCAAAAGGGGATGGCCTGCTGTTGGGTTCTTGTTATGGATGACAAGTCTTATGAGTCTATTCTCCTGTAATTGAAACATGGCCTACTGTTATGGGGTGCCTAAGATTTGCCACCTAAGAGTTCCTTGTTGCTCAAATGTGGCCACTCTCTAAGCTAAACACAGCATATGAATGCATTACCTTGCCCCCAACGTGGGACATGACTCCCAGGGATGAATCTCCTGGCAATGAGGGACTAATACCAAGTGACAACTGGAAACACGACTGGAAAAAAAACCTTGAATAAAACGGGGAAAAGGTAAAGACAAATGAGTTAATGTGTCTAAGAGACTTCAAAAAGAGTCGGGAGGTCATCCCAGAGGTAACACTTACTGACACCACAGTAGGATTTCATAGAACACCAAAGTGGATATCACCCCACACAGAGGGACTCCTGAGAGCTCTGGAGACACCATGGTCCTATATAAGGGAGGATAGCCCAAGAGATTGATGCCTTATCATTGGACTCTACTTTGGAATCTGTGCTCCTGAAAGTGACAGAGTTGGACTCAAGTAAGTCCTCTCTGCACATGGTTCATCAGTTCCTTCTATTGAAACCTATATGTGAGGCTGGAATTTGTAGGTGTACTTCCAGAGACTGGAGCTTCTGGCCCAACTATGTGTCAGCTGTGCCTGGAATCTTGGTGGAGCTGGAACTCTTAATCTACAGCTCAATGGACTCACCCAAGTCACCCGGTGAGGAGATGATGATGATGGACAACAGCCATCCCAGGGATTGGAGAGAACCTGCACCTGAAGGCAGGATAATCCCACCGACCATATCCGGGATATAAGCCCACTCTCACTTGGAGAAGGAGTGGACCTCATCATTGCAGTCCCCTCAGGATTGGGGGAAGAGCTTTGGACTAGAGTGGACTTAATGGTATTCAGTTGTAGACATATTGGGATTCAAGGAATGGAATAAATTATAACAGTGAGGTGAAGCCAGTGGCCACTAGAGCCTTTTGGGGTCAGAGGGGAAGGGCAGTTTTAATACTGGGGATTTTTCAGGATTTGGGGGTTTTCCTAAGTGACGTTGGGGTGACAGATATTGGCCATTTTACAGCAGCATATACCATGCAGAGCTGTGTGAGAGAGAGATTTGCTTATGATGTGAACTGTGGTCAATTCGTAGTGGCAAAGAACCAGGATGAGTATATCCTTTGAAGGTAATGTGCCACACTAAAGGAAAAGGTTTATGTGAAATGTTATGAGAGGTATGGGAGGTGCAGACCATGGGAATCCCTGTAATTTTTGTGTAACATTTATGTAATCTAAGCATCTTTTAAAATATATATGAAAAAAAATAATAATTACATTTATGTAAGCAAATATACATGAATGCTTACATATCCATATTTCATTTTTCAAATAAAAAATTAAAAAAAATTATTCATGTCTGTTATAGCAAAAAGCAAAATTCATTCTCTAGCCACAACTCTCATTCCTCCTTCCTCAGAATTATCTGCATTGGCAGATTCTTTTGGGTACACATTTCTATTTGTAAATACATGCATTCTCTAGTTTCATCCATCCCATACCCTATCATATGAGAAAAATTTTGGAATACAACTTAAGAATATGAATAAATTTCCTAACTTCTTAAAATACTTGAGATTAGATATATATCATCTAAATATGAAAATATCATTTCAGATTTAAAATAATAGGGAAAATTGGAGTTAAGTAGAAAGCAGGCCACTGTAGTTCAGTGGCTGTAAAACTTGAATCCACATCAGGAGGTGGTGAAGAATCTGAAAAAATATAGTTGGTTGGGTTGACATATAAGAAAATGCTACAATAATGGGCAGTATTATTTTTAAAATGGTAATTTTTTAAATGCTTACCCAGAATGTAATGGATTGAAGAACGAGTGAAGACAACCAGGATAATTTGAAGTGAGGGGAAAGACCATCTTTACATAAACTAAGAGAAATCTCGAGTTCTGATGCAAAAATTAGTGGTAACAAATTGAAAACAGATGAGTGTGGAAGTAGAGTTGGGAGGAGCAGATCTCAGAAGAAACTGCAAATGCCCTTTTCCAAGAAGAGAAAGACATCCTGAATTGCACAGTCACAGCCGCTTCCTTAAAAGTTTGGCAACAAGTTGCACAGATGGGAGGTGGAGATCCTTTGGAGATTCACATGCATTACAATCTCAGTGTTTCTCTCCAATATGAATGTTGTAAGTTTAAGTGAGATACTGCCTCTGGCTGAAGGCTATGCCACATTCATTACATGTATAGGGTTTCCCTCCACTATGGATTTTCTCATGGTCAGGGAGATGTGATTTTCTACTTAAGGCTTTCTCACATTCCTTTCATATATAGGGTTTTTCCAAGTTGTATTCTCTGGTTTGTAATGTGTCTTGATTTCTGAATGAAAGCTTTCCCACATCCATCACATTCATAGAGTTTCTCTCCAGTATATATTCTCATATGGTTAATGAGGTTTTCCTTCTGGTTGAAGGCTTTTCCACATTCATTGCATACATAGGGATTTTCTCCAGAATGAATGCTCTGGTGCTTATGGAACTATTCTTTTGGCTGAAGGCTTTTCTGCATTCTTTACATTCATTTTGTTTCTGTCCACTATAAGTTTTCTTCATGTTCTGTGAGATATGATTTGTACCTAAAGGCATTTTCACGTGCCTTACATGCATAGGGTTTTTTGCTGTAGGAAATCTGTTGTATCTGTTATTTGCAATTTGAATAAATCACACCCACATATATATGATTTCTCTTCAGTGAGAATTTTCCGATGAAGAAAGAGGTTTACTGTCAGGTTGAAAACTTTCCCACATGTATTACAGTTCCTTGCATGTTCCCCTGTATGGCTTTTAAAATGAGGAGTAAAAAATGACTGTAAAAAGCAGACTACCTACAGAACACTCATATGGTTTCTCTCTAGTTTGAGTTTTCTCATTTTCCATGAGGTTTTCTTTCAGATGGGAGCATTCCCATGTTCATTACAATTCTAACAAATGTATGAATATTTCATGCTCAATGAGATTTAATGCCTGGCTGAAGGATTTCCAATATTCCTTACATATACAGGGTTTTACTTCTGCATATTTCTTTGATGTGACTCTATCTTTCCAGATTCATGAAATCCCAAATGCTTTCCCTGAAGGATTAATTCTCAGGTATCTCATGACGTTGAGTTTCCAAGAAAACTTCACAGTCATTACACTTCAAGGGGAGGACTACCATGTAGGGCAAACTGGCAAAACTCATTGTCTTCCTTTTTTTTCCTTACACATTCCCTCATGCTTATGTAAGTTTGATGCAAATTCCTTCAAAGTGAATTTATATTCCTAGAAGTGTTATTTTGAGGTAACAATGCTTGAAGTCAGAGAAAATATTTTCCCAACTTTCTTATATTCTCTTCCTTCATCTTAAGTCTGTACTGTTGTGGAAGTGGATATAGCTTCATTCACAAGCCTTTAGTTATGTGTATCTTTCTGCTTCTTCATGTCCTATGCTTCTTCATAGTTTGTGGGATGTAGCAAAGGCATTTCTTAGAGGGAAATTATAGCATTGAATGCATGCATTATAAAATTGGAAAGATCCAATATCAATCATCTAAGTGTATATTTCGGAAGCACAACAATATTTCCTTTTTATTTGTTCTATCATTCATAGCTCTTTTGCTTCAAATGAGCATCACATCCAGTTTGGTGACCTCATAACTAGGAAATCAAAAGTGATACAGCACTTGATTTATCATGGGGACAAATCAACACCCCATAAATCAACCCGGGAACACTGAGGCTTCTGAAGTATAAGAAACATATAGCTTCCAAAGATGCACGAGTAAAGTGGCCCCAGAACAAAAGTCAAAAATGGCAACCCAGGAATTCTTGAATACTTTGTCTTTGACTTACAATTTTTGTTCAATATGTTTTTTCATCTATGTATTTGAATGAGATGCACTATTTAATATTCTTTAAAGTTTACTGCGGCAATTATAACATTCTTGCTTGCCTTTCCAAATGACCACGTATTATTTCTTATTGACTGGCCAAATAATATATTTTAAATCATTATAAATCCCGTATTAGCCAAAGGGGTGCTGATGCAAAATACCAGAAATCTGTTGGTCTTTATAAATGGTTTGTATTTGTGGTAGAAACTTACAGTTACCAGGACATGAAGCATAAGTTTCTTCCTTCACCATGGTATGTTACCCCATCTTGGAGCAAGACAGCTGTCGTCAGTTACCCGGGTCCAGGTTTCTTGGGTTCCTCTCTTCCCAGCGCAGCATTTCTCTGGGCTCAGCTCCACTGTTTCCTCCACAAGGCCAGCTTTGAACTGTCAGGTGAATGGCTTGTTTCTTTTCCCCAGGTCCTTCTGTGCTTGCTCATCAGAACTCCATCTTCAAAAACTACTCCAGCTCTGTCCTTTGCTTTTTCTTTTATGTTTGAGACCCCACCCACCAAGGGGCAGGGCTCAATGTCTTATGGACTGCGGCCCATTCAACGCCATTATCATAAATTAATCATGCCGAGATTAACACAGCCATTTACAAGCATTATCCAATATCTATTTTTGGAATTCTTAAAGATATCAAACTGCTATTTATCCATTTACCCATTTTATGCTATATATTTTTTTGTGGTGTATTTTAACACTTTATTGATGTCCTAGGCCACAGATATCATTATTACTTTATCCACTCAATAGTCATGAAATTTATGAATTTAAATAACAGATATTGTTCTTCAATCCATCCTGAATCTTGAACCTTATGATTTTATTTTCTTTCCCTGAAGAATTATATTTTACATTTCTTTTAAAGTGAGCTGACTCTACCTAACTTTATTAGATTTTACTCATGTTTAAATTTTTTATTTCAGTTCTTCCTGAAGGATTGAGATTAATTAAATCTCAGGCCCTCGACAATCTCCACTACTGTTGAGAGCACACTTAGGGTTGAATTTATCCATTCTGTTGTAAATGAAATCACTTCTTTGGAGAAGAAATTATGGGCTTTCAGTTTCACAGACTGCTTCCTGGACCCCTATCCACCAGGCAAAATCTGTGCCCTCTGACACTAGGCATGGGAGTAATGGCACAGCTCTCTGAGTTATACGTGTGATTTTGGAGTGAGATTTGGTGGAGAATGCACAGTATATTGAGTTCTTCTTGGTACCATTTTAGGGACCATTGCAATTGTGGTCAGTCACACATTTTGCTCAATGATGGCCACACCCAAAGTACAGCCACTACTTCATGAGTTTCCATTTCTACCGGACTTAGGATACCCCTTCTGACCCCTTTGCCCTGAGTTAATGTCCTCGTTTTAATCTTCTGTGGATCCCAGAAAAGTTTGTTCTTACTAACCCATTGCTGTGTTTGTTAGCCTTTTTTATGTATGACATTTTGGTTAGATTCAAATAAGGGACCTTTCATTTATGTCACTTTTTATTAGATTGCTTTAGTTTAGTTAAGTGCCTCTGATTAGATTTCAGGCACCAGGATGGAACCCAATCATTGTGGTGAAGTCCTACATACATGGAACACACAGAGATAGCGTGCTGCCATGTTTACCCTGCCATGTCAGAGAGGGTTCCAGGATCTCCTACAGCTGTGGAGGCACACAGTAACCCTGAGAGGCTAAGGGAGAGGCCAAACATTGGAGTCTTGGAGCAGACTGAAGCCAAAGATATCTGGGCCAGAGAAGAAGTGAGAGGTGTGAGCAATTCTGTCTGATGCCCCACTGCTGAGCTAAGGAAGAAAATGTGTTAGGAGGAGAAGGCAGAGAGAGTCAGGCAGGCCCAACATTTTGCCTTGGCAGAAGTCTAGCAGCAGCTGACCCTTGTTAAGACAACATTATTGATGATGACATGATTTGGCCATTTTCACAGCCTCAGAACTGTAAGATTTAACCCCAATAAATTCCATTAAAAGCCAACCTATGTCTGGTATTTTGCATTGGCAACACTTGACAAACTCAAATAGCCAAGGACACAGTGTGGGAGACCTAACCTGTTCCCAAATGGCAGTGTGATGTTGCTGCCGAGGGAATTCACCTGTAAACTGCGGGTGTCCCCATAATACGTGGGAATGAGTACTGGTAAGATGGAGGGGGAAGTGCACTTGGCCAGCAAGGCCTGCAAGACGGTGTCAGGCAGGAAATTCACATGGTTCGGCGACAAGTATAAAGTCACAGATGCCCCAGGATGATGTTTGTGCCCCAGGCAGGGGTTGGTCAGTTGGGCACAGGCAGATAAACCCATGGGACCTGGGGTCTTGTGCCTCAGAGGAGTCAGGGCACAGAGAGGAGACTTTCTGCTCCTGCTCCTTTTGCCATTACCTTCTTCCGTTCACCTCCAGCATTGACCCTCTGAGGAGCATCCTCTTACTCTACCCCTCCTGGGTCTAAGACACAGACTCATGTCTCCTTCTTCCAGGTCTACGTTCACCTTCTGCAATCTTGGCTCAATTAAAGAAAGAGAAATGCAAGATGAAACCTGTTGGTGTCAGGAAGGAAATGTCAAAATTCACATTACAGCATTGGCTACAGCAATAACATCACCAGAATGAGCACCATTAGGCTAGTGACCCTAATAAATAGTACAGGAATCCCAGAAAATCCTGGGACCTAGGGCTGACAAGAAGAGAAGTTATGTTGTGCAGTCTGCAGAAAACCTCAGATGGTGCAGTTGCCAGATATTTCTCAGACTAATTAAAAATTAAATTTTCAACACATTTTTACCAGTCTTGGGAATGATGCAGGACTATTCAAACCCAAAAGGAACAGAGGGGTGTGATGGGAAAAACTCATGAACAACTGAAGAAAGGTGGAATGTAACATGTGTTCAATGCAGTTCCCCCATGCCAGGGAGGGAATGTCCTGTTTGGGAACCAAACTCTTAGAACCGCAATGAAAACCATAATCATAGTTTCTGGATCTCTAAAGAAGGACAGAGAGAAAGGCCTACTCAGCACTCACAGCCTCAGTTAGTGATGTGAGTCACTCTAGCGGGTCTTCACTGGGTAGTAAGGAGCAGGAAGTCTGTCTTCTGCTGTTGTGCTAACAGCCCTCTAACTGGATATGTGTAGAGAGCAGTGTGGTCTTCACATGGTCGTGTACCAGCTGTTTGTGCACCGTGCTCATCCTTAATGAGGGAGGCCTCCCCCGTTCCAGGCAGCTGGTTAAGGGCCTGAGGGGAGTGAGCACTTTTCCTTTATGGGTGACTATATTTGAAAAGGTTGCGGGGAAGTCCCCATGAGTAATGTTACAGATACAAATCAATATGTTCAAATCAAACACTTTGCATGATTTCATTGTGTATTATTTTCATAATTTCTTTTGAATTATAACCAAATTATCCATGCAAAGAATATAAAAATAATTTATATGTGTTATGGCAAACACCAAAATTCTTTCTCTAGCCTCAACCCCCAATTCCTCCTTCCTCAGAACTATCTCCTTTGGAAGATTCTTTTGGGTACACATTTCTTTTGTAAATACATGCATTCCCTAGTTTCATCTCTCCCACTCCATAATAAATATGAGAAAAATATTGGAGTACAACTTAAGTATGTAAATAAGTTTTCTAACTTCTTAAAATACATGAGATTAGATATATATTGTCTAATTATGAAAGGATCATTTCTGATTTAAATAATAAGGAAAATTGGAGTGAAGTAGAAAGCAGGCCACAGTAGTTCAGTGGCTGTTAAACTTGAATCCACCTCATAATCAGGTGAAGAATCTGGAAAAAATATTAATTGTTGGGGTGCCTTATAAGAAAATGCTACAAAAATGGGCTGCATTATTTTTAAAATGGTAGTTTTTTTATATGCTTACCCAGAATGTAATGGATTGAAGAACCAATGAAAACATCCAAGATAATTTGAAATAAGTGAAATGCACACCTTTATAAACTAAGAGAAATCTTGAATTCTGATAAATAAGTTAGTGATAAAAATTGAACACAGATGAGTGTGGAAGAAGATGTGGGAGTAGCAGATATAAGAAGAAACTGCAAGTGCACTTTTCCAAAAGGTGAAAGACATCCTGAATTGCACAGGCATACCTGCTTCCTTAAAAGATTGGCAACAAGGTGCACAGACTGGAGGTGGAGATTCTTTGGAGATTCACATTCATTACATTCAAAG
Organism: Cabassous unicinctus; assembly: GCA_029593785.1. Taxonomy (NCBI): domain Eukaryota; kingdom Metazoa; phylum Chordata; class Mammalia; order Cingulata; family Chlamyphoridae; genus Cabassous; species Cabassous unicinctus. The sequence continues at coordinate 12,196 of JAQZBX010026927.1, forward strand.
GGTTTCTCTCCAGTATGAATGTTGTAATGTTTAATGAGATACTAACTCTGGCTGAAGGCTATTCTATATTCCTTACATATATAGGGTTTCCCTTCACTATGAATTTTCCCATGGTTAGAGAGATTTGATTTGCTACTGAAAGCTTTCCTACATTCCTTACATATATAGGGTTTCTTTCCACTTGGTCTTCTCTGGGTGCAATGAGGCTTGAATTCTGAATGAAAGCGCTCCAACATCCATCACATTCATAGGTTTTCTCTCCAGCATGTATTCTCAGATGGTTAATGAGGCTTCCTTCTGGTTGAAGGCTTTCACATATTCATTGCTTATATAGGGTTTTTCTCCAGAATGAATGCTCTGATGTTTAATGAACTATTGCTTTTGACTGAAGGCTTCTCTGCATCCTTTACATTCTTTTTGTTTCTGTCCACTATGTGTTTTTTTTTCATGTTCTGTGAGATATGATTTGTACCTAAAGGCTTTTTCACATGCCTTACCTAAATAGGGTTTCTTTATAGTAGGTAATCTCTTGTATCTGAGATTTGACATTTGAATTAAAGCTCCCCCACATATATATGATTTCTCTTCAGTAAGAATTTTCAAATGAATAAAGAGCTTTTCTGTCAGGTTGGAAACTTTCCCACATGTATTACATTTCTATACTTGTTCCCCTGTATGGCTTTTACAATGAGGAGTAAAAAATAACTGTAAAGAGCCGACTACATTCAGGACACTCATATGGTTTCTCTCTAGTTTGAATTTTCTCATATTCCATGAGGTTTTGTTTCAGATGGAAGCATTCCTATGTTCATTACAAAGCTCACTAATGTATGAATATTTCAAATTCAATGACATTAAATGCCTGGCTGAGGGATTTCCTTTATTCCTTACATACACAGGGTTTTACTCCTGCATGATGCTTTGATGTGACTCTAGCTTTGAGAAATTCATGACATCCCAAATGGTTTCTCTGAAGGATTAATTCTCAGGTAAAACCATGAGGTTGAATTTCCAAGAAATCTTCACACTCATTACACTTAAAGGGAAGGACTACAATGGGGCAAACTGCCAAAACTCATTGGATTCATTCTTTTACCCTACACAGATTCTCTCTAGCTTAGGTAAGCATGATGTAAATTCCTTCAAAATGAAGTTACATCCATAGAAGGGTTATATTGAGGAAACAATGCTTGCAGTCAGAGAAAATACTTTCCCAACCTTATTACATTTTCTGCCTTCATGTTCAGTCTGTACTGCACTGGAAGTGCATATAGCTTCACTCACAAGCATTTTGTTATTTGGTTCTTTCTTCTTTTTATGTCCTATGCTTCTTCATAGTTTGTGAGGTGCAGCAGTAGCAGTGCTTAGAGGGAAATTTATAGCATTGAATGCATTCATTGGAAAACAGTAAAGATCCAATATCAATCATCTAATCATCCAATTTGGAAAGCACAAGTATATCTCCGTTTTATTTGTTCTATCATTCATGGCTCTTCTTGCTTTAGTTTTTTTTCATTTTTTTTTACAATTTTTTTTATTTATAAAATGATATATAAATATATATGCATACATGTGCATTTGTTTACATAAATGTTATTTGTTATATATATATACACATTTTTAAAGGTGCCCAGATTACCCAAATATTACTCAGAAACTACAGGGATTCCCATGCTCCACACCGCCGACACTCCCAACAACACACCACACAACAATAAATGAGCATCACATCCAGTTTGGTGACTTCATAACTAGGAAATGGGGAAGGGATACAGCACTTGATTTATGTTGAGGACAAACAACACCCCATAAATCAACCCTGGAACTTTCAGGCTTCTGAACGATGAGAAAGGTGCAGCTTCCAAAGTTTCACAAGTTAGTTGGCCACATAATAAAGGCCAAAATTGCTACCAAGTTACCCTGAATTCTTTGTTTTGGACTATTTTTGCTCAATTTTTTTCTTCTTCTATTTATTTGGATGAGATGCACTACTTAATATTCTTTAAAGTTTACCGGGGAAATTATAACACTTTTGCTTGCCTTTCCAAATCTGCACTTACTATTTGTTATTGACTTGCCAAATAATATATTTGAAAACATTTTATATCCTGTATTAGATAGCCAAAGAGGTGCTGATAGAAAAAATACCAGAAATCTGTTGTTCTTTATGAAGGGTATTTATTATGGTTACAATCTTACAGTTACCAGGTCATAAAGCATCAGTTTCTTTCTTCACCAAAGTCTCTTAACCCGTCTTGGAGCAAGAGAGCAGCCTACATTTGCCAGGATTCAGATTTCTTGGGTTCCTCATTTCCCAGGGCTGCGTTTCTCTCTGGGGTCAGTCACTTGCTGTTTCCCTTGTCCTCCAGCATTGACCACCTGAGGAGGCTGCTCTTACTGTACCTCTCTTGGGTCTCAGGCACAGACTGCAGTCACCTGCTTCCAGTTGTATATTCACCTTCCCAATCTTGGGTCAGCTAAAGAAACAGCAATGCCAAGATAAAACCTGTTGGTGTCAGGAAGGAAATGTCAAAATTCACATTACAGCATTGGCTACAGCAATAACGTCACCAGAATGAGCACCAGTAAGCTTGTGACCATAAAAAAAATGCAGGAATCCCAGAAAGTTCTGGGACCCAGGAGCCACAAGAATAGAAATGAGGTTGTGAGATAGTGCAATGTTTGCAGAAAAACTCAGAGAGTACAGATGCCAGATATTTCTCAGACTAATTAAATATTAAATTTTCAACACATTTATAACAGTGTTGAAAATGATGTAGGCCTCTTCAATCCCAGAAGAGAATGGAGGCTTTACATGGGAAGAAGCAGAGGAACAACTGAAGAAACTGCAATGTAACACATATGTATTGCTTCACTATCACTGGATTTCAGTTTGACCTTACCTGTTAAAGCCCTGTGTGTGCAAACGCTAAAACCAGCATGGCCTCCCCGAGGTGCACACCTGCTGCATATATTGCACTTGTGCCTGAGGATATTTGAATCTAAGAAGCATTGTTTGTAGTACTGTTGTGATACTATAAACTCAGAAAACCAGAATGTTCAAAGAAGAATGGAGAAAGAGCAACAGCTGTATACACCAAATTGAAAGAATCTTATGAGTCTAAATTTGAGCAATAGAAACAATTCCCAGAGGAGACATAAAGCATGAAGCCATTCATGGGAAACTATGACTCAGACTTTACTCCCTGTGCTGTGGTTTTTCTCTTGCTTAAATACCTACGTTACTACTTTGCATTTGGTTTGATTGTGGCTTAGCTTTTATTCACATGGATGAACACACATAGCTTGTTATATAATTGTATGATTAATATATTCAGGAAATCACGATTGCACATACATTGAATGATGAAAAAAAGGGAGGATAACTCTCCCCCTGGGTGTGAGTTTTACTATGTTAATTAAGCAAGTTGAAGTGAGGAGAGCAAGGGGCTTCTTCTGTACAGGTCCAGCCAACAGCTGAAGCTGGTTTTCATACTTCATTGCTTCACCAGGATATTTTCGACCACCAAAAGTGGAATTTGGCAGAAAGAGACGTTTGCCTCTCATTATCTCCTAATTTAAATACAATTCTTTCTTTGTATCCTAGCAACAGAGAGAAAAACAAATTACTTTCAGGTGTTTGCTCATCCTACATCCATCAGTGGCAACTATCTTAGTAAATTGGTTAAGCTAATTTCTAATAAACCTTAATTTCCATTCCCACAAGGGGGTTGTTTTGATCCAGCTAAACATAATTATTTCAGGGAAAATCTTAACCCTCAATTTAAACCTATGTTTGCTGAATGGGAGTATTTTAACAAATGGCTCCTAGAATATAAGTGTAACATAAGGCTCAATTAGAATCAGTTAAGGAAAGATGTTTCAGAACTGTGTCTTTGTAGATGTTTCATGATATATTTCACTGAAATATTGATAAAAGAGTAAACTGAAAAAGGTAATATTTCTGACAATTTTGTTTGTTTAAATATGTTCTCTCTAAGTTATACAGATTTACTGATGAAATAAGATAATGTTACATCATCTAAATGAAGTATTTGAAATGAAGAAATAAAAGTTATGTTTGCATTAACTGAATGGAGACTGATTTTGATGGTAATTGCATGTTGTAAGATGTTTGGAGATAGTTTCAAAAATCATTTTGGTAACTTCAGTATGTAAGGTAAAGAGAATGTCTGTTTTTTTGTTTTTTATTAAAGAAAGGGAAAGGAATTTTTTTCTAAGATAAAATGACTATTAAGAAAGAGGAAAATGTGGGACAAAACTTGAATGAATATAGAAAGATCAGAAGTTTTGCAAAAAAGGAATTTTGTGGTCTAATTTGGGTAAGATTGAATGGATCTATCTATACAGTTTTCAAAGTCTTAGTATCAAAATTTTTATCACTGCAAACCTGAAATTTAGTTCTCTCTCTATTAAAGTGACAAGATTCTTAAATCATTGGTGTCTTTTTATTAAAAGTTTATAAAGACTTTTTTCTCCTGAATAATTAGAGTAAAAGGTAAAAAGCCTAAGTTTTGTTAAAATAACTTCTTGTATTCTATTTTGACTTTATTAATGAAAACAAGTCTTCTCACTTTTAAAGAACATAATGTTCATACCTAAAAACCTTTAACATTTTCTTTCTCAAAGTTAAACCATTTAAAACTCAAAACTTATATTTCAAAGCATTGCAAAAGTTTGCTCTTTCACCTTATTAAAAGAGAAGTGCTAAAAATAGTTCAGTGAATTTGATATATGTTGCTTAGAAAGTGTTAAAAATTAAAAGTGATTTTCTAAACTTATGTTCATTAAATTTCTATGGCTAACATGTTCATATAAATATTTAAATACTGTTTAAAATTCCTAGAGCTTTGACAATGTTTTCTGCATAATATTACACAATAGTATAATGCTGTTTGTCATGGTTTTAGATACTTTTACAATGTTATATGTCATAAAAGCAACCAGATTTCCTTATGTTAATTTGTTTTGCTTTAGCACATACAGTCACAGATCAAAGTTTGATCTTCAGAAAAGAAAACCTTAAAAAAAAGCAAGGCAAGTCTGTAAATTATATTTTACTTATTAAATAACATAACTCTAGTCAAAAAAGTAAAGGAGAAATGAAAAAAAAACTTCTGCTATGATCTGTGGTTAATAGCGTCAATATAAGCTAATTTTCAAATGTTTCAAATGAATTTCTGAAAATAGCTTCATTTTCAAATCCTCATAAAGAAATTAGGGCCTAAACTGTAAGTTCTTACAGCAGTCATATCTGTTTCTTTTCTTTCTTTCTCTTTTTTTTTTTAGACGAATAAAAAGAATTTATTGGGAATAGGGGGAGAGAAGTGAGCTGGCTGAGAAATGGGAGAGAAGGACTAAATTACACACCAAGAATTGATACAGGCTCCTCTAGGCACAGAGAGTGATCTCTGGCTTTTGTGGTTACCTTTTAAACTATTCATTATTCCTCCCCTTGTTTATGCTAAGGGGAGGTGTCCCAGCTATTATCAGTTATGTCACCAATGGCGGGAGCCAATTGTGAGTTTGTGCCCAACCTCTTCCCCTGCCATTCTGTTCTTTTTGGATTTCCAGTCCTGAGTCTTTGTCCATGCCTGTGAGATGTCACATGGTATCCTTGGCCCACCCGACCATTCCACTCCAGGTTCTGCCTCACCATGAAGGAACACCACTGCAGCTGCCTCAGTTGCTCACAACAAGCCCCTGAGCAAACACCCTTAGAATGACATGCTTCCCCACTAGTCACCTACAGGCACACCTCTGGCTTGCCGGTGAGTCATTCTGCATGTCACTGTCCACAGGGTCTTGGCTCTGTTCATGTACATGTTGCAGACCCCCTTACCCTGTAAAACCAACATGCTATAATTACACAGACTTGGTCACGTAGAAATCACCGAATCAATAACTCCTGAAGTTCTACAAAGCCCAGACAAATATGACAACTAGAAGTGGGCAGCACTTGGGGAAGACAAGAACCCAGGATCAAACACACCTCACCCAATGAATTAATTTGCCTTTGCCCCATTTCAACACAGAGAGATTTATATTGATTCTACGGCATGTAAAAGAAACCCCCTTTCTCCTTTAACTACCATTACAGTAATCACTGCTGCAGGAGGCTAGGACTTTGGCTCTGGGCATCACAAAGTATCATTCAATCATCATGTCTCTAGATGCCAAGCAAGAAAAATCCAGATTTTTGTAAGATTAAGTATTTCAGTATTTGCTTCATACATCCGTCCTTGGACACACACACACACACTTCCATTGTGCATATCATGCCTAACCTAATCCAAGGAAGGAAGGAGCTGGTGTGCCCAGCAAGTCCTGTGCCCTAGGATGAAGAGTTTGGGTACAGAAATCCCTTATTACATATTTAGATAGCTCTCACCTAAACTTGGGTCCTCTTTTGACCTGTAAATTGGTCCAGTCTCTCCTAACTTTGCTGCATCTTTTTCCCATTTAGACTAATTTCCAATCTTCCAGTAGGGGATCAAGTCATTGGGTGACCCAATTATAAACCTAGTCTTATATCCCATGGATAAGATGGATGGGATTATTCTGCCTGCAGCTGCAGACTCCCTCCATTCCCTGGAATGGACGTTGTCCATCATCATCTCCTTGCCAGGTATCTTGGGAATGTCCATTGAGCTGTAGAGTAGGAGTTGCAGCTCCATTGAGATCCCAGGCACAGCTGGCACATGGCAGGCCAAAGGATCCAGTCTCTGAAAGTACCCTTACAAACTCCAGCACCACATATAGGTTTGAATAGAGGGGACTGATGGACCATGTGCAGGGAAAACTTATTTGAGTCTAACCCTGCCACTCTCAGGAGCACAGATTCCAAAGTAGAGCCCACTGATAAGGCATCAGTCTCTGGAGCTATCCCCCCTTATATAGGACCTAGGCGTCTCCAGAGCCTTCAGGGGCCACTCTGTGTGAGGTGATATCCACTTTGGTGTTCTATGAGATCCTGCTGAGGTGTGCATATGCGTTACCTCTGGGATGACCTCCAAACTCTATTTGAAGTCTCTTAGCCATATGAACTCATTTGTCTTAACCTTTCCCCCCTTTTATTCAAGGTCTTTTTCCAGTTGTATTGCCAGTTGGCAATTGGTATTAATCCCTCATTGCCAGGGAGGCTCATCCCTGGGAGTCATGTCCCACACTGGGGGCAAGGTAATGCATTCATACGCTGAGTTTGGCTTATAGAGGCCACATTTTAGTAACAAGGAGGCTCACAGGTGGCAATGCTTAGGCACCCCATAACAGTAGGCTAAGTATAATCCCATCCATCTTATCCATGGTATATAAGCCCCCTCTCACTTGGAGATGGAGTGGACAGCACCATCCCAGACAACTCAGGATTGGGGGAAGAGCTATGTACTAGAGTGGACTTACTGGTATTCTGTTTTAGACATATTGAAAATGTTTATGTGGGAGGTTATGGGAGGTGTGGGAGGTAGGGAACATGGGAATCTGTATACTTTTTGTGTAGCATTTATGTAATGTATGCCACTTTTAAAAAGTAGAAATAAAAATAATAATAAAAAAACCATAATCTTCCATGAAACACATTCCAGTTGGAGGGATTCAAGTGGACAGACACTATGGCAGAAAAGCCAGGTGAAGTTTACAAAAATGATGGAGTTCAAATAGTTTTTTTTGTGTGTGTGTGTGTGGTGATCAAGCAGCAACAAAAAAGAAACAAAAAAAGTCATCACTTGAATTTGGATAGAGCATGGTTGGAATTCCCTTTCCTCACCCCTTCTTCCCCACCAAGGTGGAAGAGGGGGTGATGCTGTGGACCGTGAGATTTGATCCACAGCTGACCCTACCCACATTCTCACACTTTCTCCACTCTGCCAATTGATTACTGACCTTTGTAATTCTTGATGGAAAAAGGATTGTCCCCACATACTGTGGCTCATTTCTGGGTATCTGGGTGCAAGGTAAGATTGTGGATCTCTTCCCCCTCCAAAAATTAACAGGGCTTTCCCTCATAACTGTGCCTCTGTTGAACTTTCATTGGACACGAAGCCACCATATGGCTGATGCTCTGGGAGAAGTGGCACTTCTTGGCCTGGAGTGGCATGATGATCTAGACCTCCACAGTTGTAGCACATGTCTCCTTTTGATCTGTGCTTCTGTATGTTCTTCCCCATTGGCTGCCTCTCACTCCCAATACAGAACACACCTCCAGGTCTTTTGACAGATCTCAGGCCCTTGGCAATCTTCTTAAAGGTGATCTCCACTGCCTTACCCTCCTTCAGGCTCCAGAAACCCACCATGTGCAGGTTACTGTGATGCACAAAGATGTCCACTGTGCTGTGGAGCATGACTCTGCTGTGGGCAAGTCATGCACATGAAGCTGAACCCCATATGCACATTGAGCTACTTACAGAGGCCAGCAATGTGCAACAATGGTGGTTCCTCTGTGTCCCTGTCTGTATTCTCTGATGACTCCTCCAATGCCTTGGTGCAGCCACTGCAAACTGCTGGTTGTACATGGAGCCAATGGTCCTTTCCTGAGCCTATGGCCCTGGGTCCCTCGTAAGATGGATGCTGGCCCCAGAGAAATTGAAGGTGTAAACCCTTTGTTGAGCTGTAAAATTGTTTTGCATGGCAATGTTCCAAACCTCATTTTCTTGTTTTCTAATTTAATTTTGTCACTGAATATTGTCCTTTCCTCTTGAACAAGTAGTCATTCATGGCAGTCAATGAATTCTCTTGTTACTAAGATTTATTAGGTAATTTGCATTTGATGTTGGTTTTTTTTTAGGTTGAGAAGCAATTGTATTTTATTTGACATCTTCTTGAGTAGTGGTGTGAAAATGTATTTTTTGTCTACTTTGGAATTATTTAGGTGGGGCAGTATATGGGCCACTTTGGCAGGAACCTTGGTGAGGCTTCAAGCTCAGGTCCCTCCCCAAATTCAAGACCATCCATCAGCTCAAATCCCCTCCTCTGGGATACGCCCTCTGCCTCTAGCCCCCACCCTTTGCACAGAACCCTGCCTTTATGCCCCCTGCCTTGGTTCAGGTCCCCTGTCCTGCTCAGGCAAACCAGGCTCTCCCCTGTGGTCTTAGCAATGTAGCTTCTCTTGCCCACACTTTCCAAGCTGGGAACTTCATAGAATCCATGTTCAGACTACCTCTGACATGTGGCGTTCCTAGATTTGGGATGCCCACTTGTGAACTGCTTAACCATTTGGCTCCCTGATTTCTGTCCTTTCTGGGATTTCCACTGCCTTTTGCCCAGCATTTCACCGTAACTTTCCCACAGGCTGTGCACAATGATATAGGAAGTCATGCAAAAGCACAACAAGGCAGGTTGCACTTTCTTTAAAGGTAATAAACAACCAGAGCTATTTAAGTCATGGCTCTGTATTGGGCACTAAATTCAGTTTAAGCTGTGGGGGAATCACACTACTGGACCCTTGTGAGCAGGAGAGGGCATGGGCTTGGGCAGGGGGTCTGAAAAGCCTGCACTCATTGGACAGGCAAACCTCCGTCCCTGATCTTCTGTTCACGTGTGTGTAGGAAGAGACTCCTTGAGGAATGAGAGAGCCACCAGTCTCATAGGTGAGGGAACCCATGAGAGAGAAGGACATCCTACAATGCAGTTCTCTCTCAGGGTTCCTGAAAGTCTAGCAGAGCTTGCCAGATGCAGCAGGGACCACCCAGAACCCCAGAGTCCAGGGAACGCAGAAGGAACAATCCCAGTGCTCACATTGACCAAAATTCAATATCATTCCTAGTAATTGGTTCTTTAGATCTTCCATTTCTTCTTCACTCAAGATCAGTAGTTGCGTTTTTAAGAATTTGTCCAATTCAAGTAGCTTATCTAATTTATTGGCATGTAGTTGCTCTTTGTATTCTGTTATAGTCATTTGTATTTCAGTGAGGTTGATAATAATGCCCCCTTTGCATTTCTGATTTTCATTATTTGTAACATCTCTTTCATTTTTTGATCAGTCAAGCTGACCAAAGTCCATTTTATTGATCTTTTCAAAGAATCAACTATTTGGTTTTGTTGATTCTATCGTTTTTTTTTTTTTTGCTTGTTTCTTTGTTTCCTCTTTCATATATCTCCATTATGATCATTGTTATTCCCTTCCTTCTGCTCACTTTTGGTTTAGTTTGCTCCTCTTTGGCTAGTTCTTCTAGTTTTGAGTTTAGGTTTCTGATTTGAAGCCTTTCTTCTTTTTTAATGTAAGTTTTTAAAGCTATAAGTTTCTCTCTAAGCACTGCTTTTGCTAACTCTCATAAGTTTTGGTATTGTATATTTTCATTTTTATTCACCTAAAATTCACTTCTGATTTTCTTTTTTACCCATTAGTTGTTTATGAATATGCTGTTTAATTTCCATATATTTCTGAATTTTACATACCTCCCTCTTTTAATGATTTCTAGTTTCATCCTCTTGTGGTTGAAGAATATACATTGTCTGATTTCAATCCTTTTGAATTTATTAAGTTTTGTTTTATGACCCAACTTATGTTCTATCATGAAAAAATGATCCACATACACTTGAGAAGAATGTGTATTCTGTTTCCTGTTGAGTTCAGTTCTCTATATAAGTATGTTAGCTCTTGTTGAGTTAGTGTATAATTCAATTCCTTTCCTTCCTTACTGATCTGACTATGTGTTCTATCCATTATTGAGAATGGAGTACTAAATTCTCCTTCTATAAATATGAAAACACCAATTTCTCCCCTCAAATGTGTCAGTATTTGATTCATATATTTTGGGGCTATGTTGCTAGTTGCGTATATATTTTTAATTGTTACATATTCCTGTTGAATTTTCTCTTTTATCAGTATAAATTGACCATATTTGAACTCATAACTGCTTTTTACTTGAAGTCTATTTTATCTGATATTAGTATAACTCCCCCAGCTCTCTTTTGGTTACTGCTATTCAGAATGACAAATATCAGACATGAAGAGAAGATTCAGGAAGAATCAAGAGAAAACCAAAGCATCACATGCTAGGGAAACTAAATAGAATTAGGTCCTGACCTCTCATCAGAAACCATGGAGGAGAGAAGAAAGTGGTATGATGTTTTTGAGGTCCTGAAAGAGAAAAACTGCCAGGCAAGAATTCTGCATCTGGCAAAACTGTCCTTCAAAACTGAAGGTGAGTTCAAAGTCTTCAGAGACAAACAAAAACCAATAGAATATGTTACCATAAGACCAGAATTACAAGAAACATTAAAGGAGTGCTATAGACTGAAAAGAAAAAACAAGGGAAAGAGATTTGGAGAAAAGTGTAGAAATGAAGATTATTAGAAGGATAAAATAAATGGTAAGAAAGCAGAGAATAGAACAATATGACAACAGAGAGCTGAAAGACAAAATGGATGAAGTAAGTAATGCCTTCACAGTAATAATATTGAATGTTAATGGCTTGAACTTCCCAATCAAAACACAGAGACTGATAGAATGGATTAAAAAATATGAGCTGTCTATATGTTTTCTACCACTGATTCACCTTATATATAAGGACACAAGGTTAAAAGGGAAAGGTTGGAGAAGTGGATGTGATGTAAGTGATTGAGCTCCTGCCTACCACATGGGAGGTCCCAGGTTCTGCTAGCAGTGTTTCCTAAAGAAGACAAACAAGGCAATGAACAGATGCAATGGACAGGCATGGTGAGATGATGCGAGAAGATGACACAACAAAAGACATGAGGAAAACAATGAGAGACACACCAAAGCAGGGAGAAGACGTTGCTCAAGCAATTAGGCAACTCCCTCCCACATTGGAGGTCCCAGGTTTGGCTCCCAGTGTCTCCTAAAAGAAGACCAACACACAACAAACAGACACAGCAAATACAAAACAGCGATGGGGGGGAGAAATAAATAAATAAAATAAAAATTTCTTAAAAATACTGAAAGGCTGGAAAAAGGTATTCCATACAAATAGTAACCAAAAAAAAACAGCTGGTAGTGATACTAATATCAGACAAATAGATTTCACATGGAAAACTGTTATAAGGGATGAAGAAAGTCATTATATATTAATAAAAGCAGCAATTCAGCAAGAAGAATTAACTGTACTAAATATTTATGCACCTAACATGAGAGCCCTAAGATACATGAGGCACACAGTAGTAAAATGATACATGAGGCACACACTAGTAAAACTGAAAGGAGAAATTGATGTCTCCACAATAATAGTTGGAGACTCTCAGTATTGGATTGAACATATGGACAGAGGATAAAGAAACAAAGAACTTGAATAATATGATAAATTAATTAGACCTAACAGACATCTGTAGAACAATTGCATCCCAAAAAAGAAGGATATATTTTATTTCAAGTGCTCATAGATCCTTCTCCAAGATAGATCATATATTGGGTCACAAGGCAAGTCTCAATAAGTTCAAAAATATTGAAATTATAGAAAACACTTTCTTTAATCATAAAAGAATGAGCTGGAAATTGATAATAGTTGGAAAAAGAGAAATTCATAAATATATGGAGATTAAACAACACATTTAGATAATCAGTGTGTCAAAGAAGAAATTTCAAGAAAATTCAGCAAATGTCTTGAGACAAATGAAAATGAGTACACAACATATCAAAACCTATGGGACACTGCAAAGACAATGCTGAGAGCAGAATTTATAGCGCTTAATGCATACATTAAAAAAGAGGAAAGAGCAAAAATTGAAGCTTTAGCTGCACAACTGAAGGAACTGGGAAAATAACAGCAAACTAATCCCAAACCAAGCTGAAGGAAAGAAATAATTAAGAGCAGAGCAGAAATAAATGAAATCAGGAACAAAAAAATCTAGAGAGGCACATGAAAACCAAAAGATGTTTCTCTGAGAAGATCAATAAAATCAACAAAACCTTAGCTAGACCGACAAAGAGAAAAATAGAGAAGATGTAAAAACATAAAATCAGAAATGAGAGAGGGACATTAGCACTGACCCTGCAGAAACAGGAGAGGTCATAAGAATATACTGTGAACTGTGTAGCAGTTTAGCAGTTTGATATAGTTATGAATTCCAAAAGATAGACATTGGATTATGCTTGTAAACTGGTCTGTTCATCTGGGCATGATTAAGTTATGATTAGGGTTTTGATTGGGCCACATTAGTAGGACATTGAGCTGCCCCTTGGTGGGTAGGAAATTAAAGATAAAAGTCATGGCAAAGGACAGAGATGGAGTTTTCAGTTGGAGTTCTGATATTGGAGTTCTGATGTGGAATCTTGAGATGGAGCCCCGGAAGTAAGCAAACAGAGGAACATAGTAGTGAGGAATGAGAGAAGGCCCCAGGAAAAGAGATGAGCCATTTGCCTGGCATACAGCTGGACTTGTGGAGAAAGGCAAAGCCTACAGAGCCTCATAGTCTATAGTTGACCTTCTGGAGAGAACAAGCAGGTGAACCTGGAAAGAATCAAGCCCAGGGAAGAGAGGAACCCAGGAAGCCGGACGCCTCACAGAGTTTGGTGGGGGAAGTACCTTATGCTTTATGGTAACTCTATAGCCTGGCAACTTTCTGGCCTGTACCCCAAATAATTACCCTTTATAAAGACCAACAGATTTCTAGTAGTTTGCATCAGCACCCCTTTGGCTGATTAATACAAACTCTATATCAAAAAATTAGACAACGTAGAGGAGATCAACAAATTCCTAGAAACACACAAACCACATACTTGGACCCTAGAAGAAATAGCAGACCCCAACAAATCAACCAATCACAAATCAAGAGTTTGAAACAGTTATCACAAACTTTCTAAAGATGAAAAGTCTGGGACCAAATGGCTTCACAGTTGAATTCTGCCAATCATTCAAAGTTGATCTAATACCAATCTTGCTCAAGTGTTTCAAAAAATTGAAGAGGAAAGCACGCTACAAAACTCAGTCTATGAAAGCCATATCAACGTCATACCAAATCCAGATAAAGATACTACAATAAAGAGAATTACAGACCAATATCTTTAATGAATACAGATGCAAAAGTCCTCAACAAAATACTTGCAAATAGAATCCAAAAGCACATTTTTTAAATTATACTTCACAATCAATTGGGTTTCATCCCAGGTATGCAATGGTGGTTCAACACAAGAAAATCAATTAGTGTAATAAACCTTAATGAAAAATTGAAGAAGACAAATCACATGATCCTTCTCAATTGATGCAGAAAAGGCATTTGACAAAATACAGCACCCTTGATAAAATCTCTCCAATGATAAGAATAGAAGGAAGTTTCTCAATATGGTAAAGGGCATATAGGAAAAACCTACGGCTAACATTTTACTCAATGTTGAAAGAAAGCTTTCCTCCTGAGATCAGGAACAGGACATGTGTGCCCATTGTCACCACTGTTATTCAATATGTTCTAGAAGATCTAGCTAGAGCAATTAGGCTAGCTAAGGAAATAAAAGGCACCCATATAGGAAAAGAAGAAGTAAAATTCCACTATTTGCTGATGGCATGATCCTATATCTAGATCTCCTGAAAAAATCCACAACAAACTTCCTAGTACTAATAGACAAGTTCAGCAAAGTGGAAGAATACATGGTTAATAAGCAAAATCAATAGTGTTTCTATACACTACTGATGTGCAATCTGAGGAGGAAATAAGGAAAAAAATTCCATTTATAATAGCAAGGAAAGCAATCAAATATTTAAGATTAAACTTAACCAAGGAAATAAAGGACATGTATTCAGAAAACAGCAAAACATTCTTAAAAGAAACTGAAGAAGGCTTAAATAAATGGAAGGACATTCCATGTTCATGTATTGAAATACTAAATATTGTTAAGATGTCAATTCTACCCAAAGTGATTTACAGATTCAATGCAATTACAAATAAAATCCTAACAAACTTTTTGCAGAAATGGAAAAATGAATTATCAAATTTATTTGGAAGTTTAAGATGCCAAAATAGCCAAAAAGTTCTTTACAAAGAAGAATGACTTCTGAGACTCACTTCTAGACTGAAAACATATTACTTAGCTACTGTGGTAAAAGCAGCATGATAGTGGCAAAAATGTAGCCATGTTGACCGATAGAACTGAATCAAGAACTCAGATTTAGTCCCTCGCATTTACAGCAAGTGATTTTTGACAAGGCGTTCAAGCCCTCTCAGATGGGCCAGAAGATCTCTTCAACAAATGGTGCTGGGAGAAATGGATATCTATATGCAAAAGAAATAAGACCTCTATATCACATCTTATACAAAAATTAACTCAAAATTGATCAAGGACCTAAATATAAACGTGAGAACCATAAATCTCTTAGAAGAAAATGTAGGAAAGCATATTCAAGATCTTGTGGGAGGTGGTATTTTCTTAAACCTTATATCCAAAGCATGACCACAAAAGGAAAAATAGATAAATGGAACCTCCTCAAAATTAAACATTTTTTGCACCTCAAAGGATTTTGTCAAAAAGGTGAAAAGCAGCCGACACTATGGGAGAAATATTTGGCAATCACATATCTGATAAGCGTTTAATAGCCATGAAATGCAGAGATATACAACTCAACAATAAAAAGACAAACTACCCAAATGGGCAGAAGACTTGAAAAGAAAATTGCCCAAAGAAATACAAATGGCAAAAAACACATGAAAAAATATTCAACATTAGTAGCAATTAGGGAAATACAAATCAAAACTACAATGAGATATCATTTCACACCTATTAGAATGGCTGCTATTAAACCTTGGAAATCTGAATATGTTGGAAAGGATGTGGAGATAGGAATGATTATCACTGTTGATGGGAATGTGGAACTGTACAGCCATTGTGGAGGACTGTTTGGCAGTTCCTAAGGAAGTTAAAGATAGACTTGCCATGGTACACCACAATACCATTACTAGGTTTTTATCCAGAAGAACTGAGAACAGAGTCATGAAAAGACACCTGAACATCAGTGTTCATAGTGGCTTTATCTGCAGTTGCCAAAAGTTGGAAACAACCCAAGTGTCCATCAACTGATGAATGGATAAACAAATTGTGGTGTATACACATGATGGAATATAAGCCAGCAGTAAGAAGAAATGAAATCATTAAGCCTATGGCAACATGGCTGACCCTGAAGGACATGATGCTGAGTGACTCAAGCCAGACAAAAGGACAAATATTGCATGAGTGCTCTTTTACGGACTAAATATATTGTGTGAAAATAAGGAGTTAAATAATTAAAATATAGGTCACCAGAAAATAGAAGGAGGGTAGAGAATTGAAAGCTGAGGGTTAATTTGTGCAGAAGTGGTAAAATGGATGTTTGTAAATCTTTGGGAATGAATAGAAATAGTGAAAGCATATCATGGTGTCTGTAACTTTCAGAGCTATTATATGGTTATGACAGTGGTTGAAAGGGAAGTCTAAGTTTATGTGTATTACAGAAGGAAAGCTAAAAGTTGTAACATGGGACTGTATAAGATAGTAAAACCTCATGTAAAACAAGAATATGTGTGATATTGCATTTATT
>JAQZBX010026928.1:5693-28776 GCA_029593785.1 Cabassous unicinctus
CTAATTTGTTGCATATATAAAGAAATCCTAAACCTCAAAAATAAAAAGACAAACAACCCATTTAATAAATGGGCAAGTCACCTGAAAAGACACCTCTCCAAGGAAGAAATACAAATCGCAAAAAAAGCACATGAAAAAATGCTTGACATCGCTAGCTATTAGGGAAATGCAAATCAAAACTACAATGAGATACCATCTTACACCCATCAGAATCGCAGCTATTAAAAAAACAGCAGAGTATAAATGTTGGAGAGGATGTGGAGAATAAGAGCTCATCCACTGCTGGTGGGTTGTGGAATGGTCCAGCCACTGTGGAGGACAGTTTGGTGGTTCCTCAGAAAACTAGCAATAGATCCTCCATATGATCCAGCGATTCCACCGCTGGGTGTATACTCAGAAGAACTGAAAGCAAAGACACAAACAGATATATGCACACCAATGTTCATAGCAGCATTGTTTACCATTGCCAAAAGTAGGAATCAGTCCCGGTGCCCATCAACAGATGAATGGGTAAGCAAAATGTGGTACATACATACAATGGTATATTACTCAGCTGTTAGAAGGAATAAAGTGCTAGCACATGGAATAACATGGATGAATCTTGAAGACCTTATGTTGAGAGAAGCAAGCCAAGCATTGAAGGATGAACAGTATATGACCTCACTGATTTGAATTGAGGAAAGTGAGCAGTCTCTGAGAACCATTGTCTGAAAGATATGTTAAGAAGGGAGAGAAAGAGAAGAGTAGGTTGGGAGCCACCACCCATATGAACATAATCTATGGTAAAATTATAGTGTATAGTTCCATATTGAAGGATAGGACAGGTGGGTAGGGATATTACTGGGTTTGTTGGTGCAGGGTTGACAGGTCGATAGATTAGGTAGGGCAGGTTAGAATACCCAGGGCATGTAACTATGGATCTTATCATCCAATGAGTCAAGACAGGGGAGTGTCATGTGCCTCAGGAAGATGCGGAGGAAGGAACAGAAAATATCAAACGGGGTATTTAGTGGTCAGGGGAAATGTTTTTCATTATCTTACAGTAATGGACACAGGACATGGTAAATATCAAAAATTATTAAACTGTACCATCTAAATTGTAAACTATACTGTAAACCATTGACAATGTTTAGTAGCTATTTTTCACTATCTGTATAACAGTTATAACAATGCTACCATCCACACACAAAAATTTTTAATATGGGGTGAGGAAAGGGGAAGGAGGTTGGGTATATGAGAGTCTCTAATATTCTGTGTGTGACTTTGCTGTGATCTAAAACTTCTTTGAAAATTAAACGAAAATTTGGGAGACACTGGGGAATGAGAGGGGGAAGGTGCCATGCTACAGAATGGACACCCGAAAATGCAGTGATAAAAGGAAAGAAAAATAATAAAAAAATTATTTTCCCATTTTTTGAATGTCCCAATCTGTTAATTATATTTTATTTTTAGTTTTTTTTTCTGAGTTTCCATGTATTTTATCTCTTGCACTTAAGCTTATCATTATCATTTTATTTTTCTATTAATTGTATTTGGTTATTATATGGGCTTCATCTTCAAGGAAGGTTTAGATCACAGAAGGGTTACAATGGGGGCTGCAGAGGATCATTGGTGGGGGGTGTCTGGGATGGGGGATTCATGGGAGGAAGTTCATCTGAATATACATGAATGATATATTATATTGTTCAAATGATCAAGGGATGGGGCATGGTCATGGTGGATAGACAGTCACTCAATAAATGAGACAATACTGAATTCCCAACCTGGAGAACTCTGCCACATTCTCTAAGGGAGCAGCAACAGTCCCCTGAGTGCAGGGGCAGTGTCTGGCAAAAGAGGATGGTCCACTGATGGGTTCTTTTTATTGATGACTAGCCTTATGAGTCTTTGCTCTTGTAATTGAAACTTAGCCTACTTTTATGGGGTGCCTAAGGGTTGCCACCTGAGAGCCTCCTTGTTGCTCAAATGTGGCCTCTCTCTAAGCCAAACTCAGCATATGAATGCAATACCTTCCCCCCAACATGGGACATGACTCCTGGAGATGAGCCTCCCTGGCAATGAGGGATTAATACTAGGTGCCAACTGGCAACACGATGGGAAAATACCTTGAATAAAAGGGGGGAAAGGTAAAGACAAATGAGTTCATGTGGCTAAGAGACTTCAAAGAGAGTCGGGAGGTCATCCCAGAGGTAACTCTTATGCATACTTCAGTAGGATCTCATAGAACACCAAAGTGGATATCTCCCCACACAGAGGGGCTCCTGAGGGCTCTGGAGACCCCCAGGTCCTATATAAGGGGGGATAGCTGCAGAGATTGATGCCTTATCAGTGAGCTTTACTTTGGAATCTGTGCTCCTGAGAGTGACAGAGTTGGACTCGAATAAGTCCTCCCTGCACATGGTCCATCAGTCCCTTCTATTCAAACCTATATGTGATGCTGGAGTTTGTAGGTGTACTTCCAGAGACTGGAGCCTCTGGCCTGCCCATATGCCAGCTGTGCCTGGAATCTTGGTGGAGCTGCAACTCCTACTCTACAGCTCAATGGACTCACCCAAGTCACCTGGTGAGGGGACGATGATGGACAATGACCATCCCAGGGAATGGAGAGAGTCTGCAGTTGCAGGCAGGATAATCCCATCCACCTTATCCATGGGATAAAAGCCCCCTCTCACTTGGAGGTGGGGTGGACATCACCATCCCAGACTCCTCAAGACTGGGGGAAGAGCTATGGACTAGAGTGGACTTAATGGTATTCTGTTGTAGACATATTGTGATTCAAGCAATGGAAGAAATTATAACAGTGAGGAGGAGCCAGTGGCCACTGGACACTTTTGGGTCAGGGAAGAGAAAAGCAGCTGTAATACAGGGGCTTTTTCAGGACTTGGGAATTTTCCTGAGGGACATTACAATGACAGATATAGGCCGTTTTACATTAGCATATACCATGCAGAACTGTGTGGGAGAGAGTGCAGTCTACAATGTGAACTATGTATGGTCCATGCTTAGTGGCAAAGCCCCAGGATGTGTATATCCATTGCAGGTGATGTTCCACACTAATGAAAGATGTTTATGTGGGATGTTATGGGAGATGTGGGAAGTGGGGAACATGGGAATCCCTATAATTTTTGTGTAACATTTATGTAATCTAAACATCTTTTAAAATATATACTAAAAAATAAAAATAAAAAGTAAAGTGAAGGCATCACAAAAAAATAAAAGTAGAATGTACAGAATGATATACAATTCATAAAATTTCCTATATACAGGATGAAGTGGAAGACTCTTAGGATTAGGAAAGGATTTCTGGCACCATGACAAGAAAACTTAGAAAGTTGTTTTGTATTAACTCACTCATAACTTCCAAAATAAAATGATTTTTTTCAGCAGAAACTAAATAAATGTGTTGGGGGAAAACAGAGCCAGAGGAATAGAGACACACATGTAGAAATGCCAAAGCTTAAGAGCCATTCTAACCAAAGAACAATGGAACCTTGACTCCTTTTATGAATTTCATTGCTGTCCAGTCCTATGGGCAGAGTGAGTATAGCTTACACTTAGGGATACTTCCTCTTTTATTTATATAATGGCTCTCTAATGCTGAAACAGTTTCTTTCTGCAGACTATTCTTAGCCTGGTTAAGATATTAACAGCAAACTTTCATACTCCTTTTAAAAAATGAGAAGGTTGCTACACATGACAAGTGCCCTAACACACAATAAGTGTGCACACAGGAAGTCCCCTATCCATACTTGGGGTACACATGGTCTTCATGATGACTGCTCTATGGAATTTCAGTTTTTCCAAAACCTGCTTTTAAAATGTTAACATCATTCACTTACATCTTGAGCCATTCACTTACATCTTATACAATAAATAAATATGCCATTTGTTAAATAAGATGATGCTATTGGTCTTAACCTGGGACCTCCCATGTGGTAGACAGAAGCCCAATCACTTGAGCCACATCCACCTCCCTAGGACTCTTTTTAAGAGTCTTATTTTGCTGAGAATGATCATTTTTATTTTTCACCAATTTGTATATATCTTATCAGATACCTTTGTGGTCAAATTCAGAATACATGTACCCAATAAGATTTTGGAACAAACTCCCTCTTTATAGGAATTTAGCATGTGAAGTTGAGTTAAATAACATAGCATTTTAAGCAATTATATTAGACATTAGTAAAATGTTTTGCTATATTTTGATTTTCTGGACAGAAATGAATTTCTTTTTACATTTGGAGATTCTGTAATATCCATATTTTGTTAAGATGATTTAAGTTTTCTGTTAAACAGAAAAAAAACTGAAAAAAGTAAGAGATAAAACAAAAATTTAGGAAATAAGTAATTTTTTATTAGTAAGAAATGCTAAGGAACAGGTATATTTTTGAGCTGCTTTTGTTGAATTTCAGCTGCTGCATATCTGACCAAAATACTTTTATGTTGGATTCCTTGGCTGCTCAAGCAAATATCATGCAATTGGTTGTCTTAAACAGTGGGATTTTATCTCACAGTTTTATGGCTAGGAAAATCCAAATCAAGGCATCATCAAGGTAATGCTTTCTTCCTGAAAACATGGCATTCTGGGACTGGCTGCCAGTGATCCTTGGTCTTGGGTTTCTTTGTCACATGGTAATGCACATGTCTCTCCTGGACACTCTCTTCTCTTCTGGGTTTCATTCATCTTCAGCTTCTTGCTTCCCATGACTTCCTATCTCTATCTGCATTTTATTCTGCTTTTAAAGGACTCGCATAATAGGATTAAGTCTCACCCTGGTTGAGTTAGGTATCTTAACTGAAGAAATCTCATCAAAAGTTCCTACTTACAATGAGTTCACACCCACAGGAATGAATTGAGTTTAAGAACATGTTTTTCTGCAGTACATAGCTCCAAACAACCATAATGTAATTGATGCCTTAGAGTTAAAAGGAAACGAATTGGAGCACATTTTTATTGTGCTGTTGTTTCTCCTTTACTTCTACAGCTAATCTCCCACATTCTTTTAATTCTAGTAGTTGGAGTACATTGATTGTATAGCATGTGGAACAGAAACCAGCATGACAGAAACAAGGCCATATTTTAATATTTTCCCCTTTTGGTTCCATATGCAGGCAAAAATTGCCTGGAAGTGCTCACCAGTTATACCTCTACAAATTAAAAAATTTAAGTGAACTTCTAGTGTTTGAAGAGATGGAAAAGGATAGTAAAAAGCAGCTTGCTGGGAAAAGCAGATTGGTTGGGGATAAAAGGATTAGAGAGAGGAGCATTCCTGGGTAGGGGATAAAGAGAAGAAAGGGTGGTTGAGTAACAGGTATCCAAGCATGTCTTAATGTTGGTGGTCAAAGAAGACACATGGAGTGTAATCAAAGCAAACAGGACCTCACAAAAAATTAAGATTCCTCAATATGGTACAGAAGTAGAGTTGAAAACATAAAGATAAGGGACAGGAGATATTATTGTGATGTTACTGTGAAAGATGATCAGTCAGCAGAGCCTTCTCTACCTGTGGACCAATTCACACACACACATACACAAACCTACACAACACACATGCATACATTTTGACACTTCATACAATAGAGTAGATCAAACATAGGGCATTTTGGGGGCATTAGAATTGTTCTGCATGATGTTGCAATAATGGATACAGACCATTTTAAATTTCATCAAAATCTATAAAGGTGTACGGACCAAAATGTAAACCATAATGTAAACCATTGATCATGGTTAGTAGCAATGCTTCAATATTTGTACTGCAGTTGTAAAATGTACCATCTGCATGTAAAATGTTAATAGGTGAGAGTGGAAAAGGGGGAGGGCATTGGGTATATGGCAATCCCCTATATTTTCTTTGTGACTTTTCTGTAACCTTAAGTTTCTTTGAAGATAAAATGAAAAAATAAGCACTGGGGGAATATATGGAAGAAAATGTCACTATACATACAAGACAACAGATCTTACAGTGATGAAAGACAACATCTAAAATTTATATTATTTCAAATTTTTATATTATTTCAAGAACAATATATTATTAACATCAAAATTAAATTGATACCACAGAAATGGCATATTCCTCTCTACCTGTGAATTTGTCCTGGAATTCATAGCCTCCACATCATATTTTAATGTATCAGGGCTGTAGAGGTCATGAATGAGAACAATTTAGCTATCATTTATCAGCATTGAATTATTTGCAAAAAGGCTTTAATTTTAATTGCCTAACATACCATTGAATTCTGATATATATAGTGTAAATATATTTGTTAACTCTATTTACTTGAGTATAGGAAGTATATTAGTCAGCCAAAAGGGGTGCTGATGCAAAAAACTAGAAATCTGTTGGTTTTTATAAAGAGTATTTATTTGGGGTAGAAGTTACCATACCATAAAGCATAAGTTATTTCCCTCACCCAACTCTGTGAGGTGTCCAAGTTCCTGGGCTCCTCTCTTCCCTGGGCTTGATTCTGTCAAGGTTCAGCTGCTTGTTCTCTCCACAAGGCCAGCTGTAGACTATCAGGTGAATGGGTCATCTCTTTTCCCTGGGCTTCTTGACTTCCTCGTGACCAAGCTCCTCTATATGCTTACTTCCCAAGGCTCCAGCTCAAGATTTCAACATCAGAACTCCATCTCTGTGGACTTGCTGGTATTCTATTATAGACATATTGTGATTCAAGCAATAGAAGAAATTACAACATTAATGTGGAGCCAGTGGCCACTGGATGCTCTGGGGTCAGGGAGAGGCAAAGGCAGTTGTAATACAGGGGCTTTTTTAGACTTGGGAATTGTCCTGAGTGGCATTGCAATGACAGATATAGACCATTTTGTATCATCATGTAAATGAGAACTGTGTGGGAGAGAGTGTGGTCTACAGTGTGAACTATGGCCCATGCTTGGTGGCAAAGCCCCAGGATGTGTTTATCCATTTGCAGGTGATGTGCCACACTAATAATGAAGGAGGTTTGTGTGGGAGGTTGTGGGAGGTATGGGGGGTAGGGTGTGTGGGAATCCCTATATTTTTTGTGTAACATTTATGTAATCTGAGTATCTTTAAAAAATAAAATAAAATAAGAACTCCAACTCTGTCCTTTCCATGTCTTTTATCTTTGATTCCCCACCTACCAAGGGATGGGGCTCAATGTCCTACTGACATGGCCCAATCAAAGCCCTAATCATAATATAATCATGCCCAGAGGAACAGACGACTTTACAAACATAATCCGTATCTATTTTTGAAATTCATAACTATATCAAATTGCCACAGGCAGTATATGCAATATATATTTATTGTAGTAAGTATATTTAACAGTAGTTTATATTGCAATAATTACATTCAATATGCAATGAAAAAGGAGAGCCTAAATATAACTGGAAGTCTTAGGGTAGATTCCCCATTTCCCAGAGGAGGAGATTTAAAGGATGAGTAACTAAATTCCAGGTGAATGGGATAGTGCTGAATATACAGAAAGGAAGAACAAAAAGTAAAAGTGAAAGCATGGTGAGTATTGGGAGTCATGAGGTATTAAGTTAGGCTGGAAGGAGGAGCAGGCATGGTGATACTCCCTGAGAATCCATGACTCCTACCACCCTGCTATGCTTGCCAAGGCATTCTCAGCAGGTGACCCAGGTTTTCTCACATGAATTGGTGAGTAATGATGCATTAGGCATCATAACTTCAAGTGGCAATACCCAGCCTCCTTCAAATCAATTGGAAAATAGGGAAGTTATAGGTAGCAATAAAGATCATGGATAGTAGAAAGGGAAGGTGGAAGGGAAACAAGAATGTTTGGGGAAACTTTGTGCCCTTTCTTCATATAAATAGACAAAATGTTCTTCATAGATGTTGCCTATGGTTCAAAGGTCCTTGAGGAGAGAGGGCATGTAAAATTTCCTCCCCCTTCCTTTGCTTTTCCATTTGATTTAGTCTGACTCTTGTAAGTCATCAAAATGCAAAACAAACAAACACTTAGACCTCACACCCATCATGTTCATGTGGATACACATACAGGAAATGGCAAAATCCCAAGCATTAAAAGCTGTTTTCTGTGCCTACTTTAGCATTCAGGGAAGAAACACCTAACAACAAACTAAAAATAGCAAAAAGATTATATCCTTATAATCCTGATGTAATCAACAACACAACAAAATATTCCTTTTTTGTCTTTGAAAGTTTCTTATGGCCTTTAACATAGACTAAAATTAATGCATTACCAATAGTCTGACAGATTTTACCTCCAGGTATGGAATTAATTAGACTGTGTTTTCTAATCTCCTTTGGAGAGGTAAGGTTCTGGCAAATCTGATTCATGGAAAAAGTGAATATTCCATATATACATATTATAAAAATAGTAATTTTAAGGTTATGGCTGTTTGTGCACTGGTTAGACTGCTCTTGTATTTTGTGGGGGGTTTTTTTGGTAAGATTTCCCCTTCAGCTTGATTTTATCAATTAAGTTTGTGATCTGATTAACACCAAGCAAAAATTTTGGGAAAATAAAGTGAAACCATTCTTGCTTATACTCCACAGGTGTTCAAGGGAAAGAAAGAAAAAAAAAAAAAAACTTCACTCACTACTATTTAAAGGAAATTCCTCTATGCAAGAATTTCCAATTAGGCAACATTTTAGATGCTGGAGGAGATGTTATATTAAATCTGCTTCCAAAATGATGTGGAAATACTCAAGATCTCTTCACTTTAATATTCTGGTAATTGGTTAGAAGACAGCTATGATTAGGAAAGCAGAATAATACTCTGTAAAACCGGAATAGTTTGATCCTCAAGAGTAAATGAATCAAGGTTAGGTGAGTGATTGAACTCTTTAAACAGATGTCTAATGAGATACCTTCCTGTCTTGTTTAAAAAAATAAAAATATTTTTAAAATATTGGGAAACAGTTTGCATAGTTGTCATAGAGGTTATTTTCATAGGTACAAATGCATCATAGGGTTTTTTTCTTAAGCATTGTGATTTATCTGGTAAAAGTTGTATTATTCAGGGTTCTCTAGGGAAACAGAATCAACAGGAGATATCTGTCAATAATATGAGATTTGATCAGAGTCTCTCATGTGGTGGTGGGGATGCACAAATCCAGGTCCACAGGCAGGCTGCAAACCAATGGCTTGGATGAAAGTCCAATGAATGTCCTTGATGAGTTTCCAGGAGGTGTTGGCTGTCCTAAGATGAGCTGGGAAATTCTCTCTGAATGCTAAAATCACTTCTCCTTTTAAGGCATTCAACTGATTGGATAAAGCATCACTCATTGCTGATGGCAATCTCCCTGATTGATGTAAATGTAATCAGCTACCTATGCAGTAAACTCACTGGTGACTAAAGTCCATAAATGTCCTTGTATTACAATTAGTCCAGTGCTTGCTTGACTAAACAACTGGGCACAATTACCTGGCTGAGTTGATACATTAGCCTAACCCTCCAAAAGTCTAGATTAAAAATTTAAATACAACACATTTAAATTAAACAATATCTTATTGATCTTATTTCCAAAGTATATCTGTAAACTGCACTCTTCAATACTTCCTTTTATATAGTTTAAATAGAAAACAAAGTAAGGAAGGCTCAAGTTTTCCATTTCTTTCTCCTCTTTTCCTTTCACCTTCTCTTCCTTCTCTTTATCCTTTTTCTCTTAGGGGGAAACTATAGAAAAAATATAGCAAAGGTTAACATAAGGATCCAGGTGAATATTTTCAATTTAAAAGAGTGAGGTTGGGAAAGGACTAAGATATTTGAAATAAAAATATTAAAAGGCAAAATTGAATATATGCATATACATTTCCATCATATAGATGAGAATATGACAATGTGAATATATATGTGTGAGATTTTTACCTTTATTACTTGAAGTGGAGATTATGAATCTATAATATATGTATATTTTTTATACATGTATTATTTACTTTATCTAGAGAACATGAAGTTCTCTAATGTGTGCCTCTAGAAATTCTGAAATCACTGTAGCCCACATTATAATTTAATTTTGCAGTAAAGAAGATAATCTGATATGGTTAAGAATGCATTTTTGATGAAGTACTTCATCTGAAGTACATGACATTGAAACAATAATGATGAAAATTAACAATAATGAAAAAAACTTATTTTTGTCCTACAGTTTATGTTAACCTTTCTTAAAATTTCCTCTTCTCCAGTGGCTAAGCATTATAATAGAACCATCTTTCTCTTGGTTGATTCTTCTCTGTACTTATCCTATCCTCTAGACATTACTGATATTGAGGATTATTTTTCATTACCATAACATTTGACCTAATAATTTGACAAAAGGTAAGTTGGGCTGTGAAAAGAGTCCTGATTCAGGAAGAACAGCTCTTTGCTTTTCTTATCTGACCTTCATAAATCCAAACCCCATTCTTTATTCCCATTAACTTTGTCTCCAGTGTTATGCTAGTGCAGGGGTTCTTAACAAGGGGTCCCTGAGCTTGAATTGAAATTAAAGAAAAAAAACATTATTCTTGTGGGGCTGTGTTGGCACAGGTGTGATATATTTATTAAATAATACATAGTGTAGTGTGGACTTAGTAAGGGGTCCTTGGTTTTCACCTGACTGGCAAAGGTTAAAAACCCCTGTTTTAGTTGCTATTGGGAATGGATTTTTTTTCTTGATGTCCTTTTTGATTGTTCATTACTAGTGTATATAATACTGCTGATTTTTGCCTGTTGAATTTGTACCATGCCACTTTGCTGAATTTATTAGCTCTAGGAGCTTTGATGTGGAGTATTCAGAAGTTGCTAGATAGAGAATCATATGATATGCAAATAGAGGTTTACTTCTTCCTTTCCAATTTGGATGCTTCTCATTTCTCTTTCTTGCCTAATTGCTCTGGCTAGAACTTCCAGTACAATGTGGAATTACATTGATGGCATTGGGCATTCTTGTTTGTTCCTGACCTTATAGGGAAAGCTTTCAGTCTTTCATTGAGTATATTAGCTGTGAGCTTTTCATGTAAGCCCTTTACCATGGTGAGGATGTTTCTTTCTATTACTAGTTTCTAAGTCTTTTTCAAGAAGGGATGCTATATTTTGTCAAATTCCTTTTTCTGTATCAAATGATTTTGTGTTTTTCCCTTATTTTCTGTTAATGCAGTAGTATTACATTAATTAGTTTTCTTATGTTGGACTACACTTGCATACCAGGGTTAGTCTCACTTGATCTCAGTACATAATTAATTTAATGTGCTGTTGGATTTGGCTTGCTAATATTTTGTTGAGGATTTTTACATAAGAACTATTGATCTATAATTTTCTTTACTTGTGGTATCTTTATCTGGCTTTTTAAAAATTAGGGTGATGTTATCCTCATAGAATGAGTTGGGGAGGGTTCCCTACTCTTAAGGTTTTTGGAAGAGTTTGAGCAGAATTGGTGATAATTCTTCATGGAAAGTTTGGTAAAATTCACCACTGAAGCCATCTAGTCCTGGCTCATCTTTTTTGGAAGATTTTGATTACTGATTCAATCTCTTTACCAGTTATTTTTTTTGTTGAGTTCTTAAATTTCTTCTTGAGTATTTCTTCTTGTATTTCTAGGAATTTCTCCTTTTCATTTAGGTTAACTTATTTGTTGGTGTACAGTTGTTCATAACATTCTCTTATAATTCTTTTATATTTCTCTGTGATAAATAGTAATGTCCCCCCCGCCGGGCTTTCATTTCAGATTTTAGTTATTTGTGTCCTTTCACTTTTTTCCTTTGTCAGTCTAGCTAGAGATTTGCCTATTTTAGTCAACTTTTCTTAGAACCAATGCTGGGTGTCATTGATTTTCTGTATTTTTTTATATTCCATATTTCATTTTTCACTGTGCTAATCCTTCCATCTCCATCCCACCCCCTGCCTGCTCCATTCACTGGTAGAACAGGCCTGAAAAGAACATTGATCAGGCTGTCCATGCATAGAGAAGGAAAGCTCATGTCAATGAGGAAAGGGCTTTCAGGTGAAAGCCCTTGGAAAATGAGGGTAGTATCCTTTCATATTTCTTTCCAGAGGAAAGTCTACTTCCCTGGAATGTGGATTTGAGGTGGGCAGCAGCCATTCTTCCCTGCTCTTAGGGAACTTCTCGTGGAGAAATACAGAACTCGTGATGGGGAAAGGCCTTAGGGGCTAGAGGCCTTTCTGAGAACCAACCAAGATCAGTTCATCCCATGGCCCTTTCCCTAAGTACAAAGATGAAGTTCAGAGGGAGAGAGGAGCCAACTGCCCTTCTGGGTTCTAAAAGAAAGGTCAGGGTCACTGCCACCTGGGGCTAGGCTCTCTCAGGGCTTGGGTAAGAATGCTGGCTGAAGGGATCCTAGGAAGTGTCCTTTGCCCTGTCAAAGGAGAAAGGCTCTATCCAACCAGTTTATTCAACTCAGAAGCTACTGCCTGCTGAGACAGTCCCAGCAACACCAGGGAGACTTAAATTCCTTCCAGGAAGTCATTGTAAGAGGCAGAGTCTCTGAGCCTTGTTCACACCAGAGCCCACCTCACTTGCCCAGACCTGAGGTTGCAACACAATGAGTTTTCAGTTGAAATCCTCACTCATCATTCAGGCTTTGGGGATCTTTTTCTGGTCAGACCCATCTGCCACCTTCTCCCCTCCCATCTGCCACACCCCACTCATTTGATCAGAATTCATCTCTGCCTCATCTGACCCTAGGGCCACCAACCCCACTCTGGATTTGGACCCACTTCAAGGCTTGAAACCTGTTAAACAGGAGGACAAGGGAAGTGACTGAGAGGTCTGGTCAGTGGGGCTGTCAGGAGAGCACACTCACTGACCTTAACAGCATCCAGGAGGAGGCCAGCCCTGTCACTACATGTGCATGGACCAAGCCAGCTGTGGGCATCAGGGTGACCAGGCTGTTAAGTTCTGCATCTCCAAGGCATGGCTAGTACTGGCTAAAAACTTTGCTCCCATGTTCACCCCTAGCCTGCCATCTTCTGAGGACTGAGTGGGTCTTGGGGTTCCCAGTTAGCAATTTGGGATGGAGCAGGCTGAAGAAGCAGAAGCAGGAGCCTTGGTCCAGCTGGGATCTCCCAGGCAGGGAGCTCTGTGAAGGGGCAAGTGTCCAAGGATTTGAAGTAGTGACCCTGAGAGTGTGACTGCATGGATGGTTTCTGCTGCTTTCCTCCTTTGGGCAGAGCTGGAGGAGCTGCTGCATGTGTGGGTCTGTGTGTGTGTGTGTGTGTCTGTGTGTGTGTGTGTGTGTGTGTAATCATTGTTCCTTTGAAAGTCATATTTTTTTCATCTGAAGCTACTAAAGTTTTGTTTTTGGCCTTCTGTTAATTTCTTTTTCTCATTGTATGTATGATTTCTTTTGTCATTAGCTTTTGTTGTTGTTTGGCCAGGAAAAGGAATTTATTTGGGAAATGGGGGAAAGAACAGAACTTGCTGAGAAATGGAAGAGAGAGATGGAAACACACACCATCTAGGCAGAGAGAAAGTGTGCTCTCCCTCCTGTGGCTACCTTTAAAACTGTTAATTATTCCATCCCCTTGCTAATTTTAAGGGGATGAGCCCCAGCAGTTATTGGTTACCCCACCTATGGTGGGAGCCAATGGTGTGGCCTGTTTGGTATTTCCAGGGCCAAGGGGAGGTCCCAGAAAAAGAAACTGGGACCTCAAGGTTACACTCAAGTTTCCAGTGAGGTCTTGCAGCCATGTTGTCTGCTGGCCATGCATTCTGTCAGCCATATCATCTGTCAGCCATGTTGTCTGCCAGCCATGTTGTGACTCATCTTCATCTCCACTACCCTGTACTAACCTGCCTAAACTACCCCCCTCAGAGAGTTCATGCCCTTATTCTTAAGGGGTTGCTGAGGGAGTGATGATCATTCTTCTGTAGTTACTTCCTGCTGGTTAGGGGAGTAGTCCCTGCCTGACAGGGAATAATCTCTCTGGCTAGTCTATTGAGGTCAAGGAAAGATGGGTCTTACACTGTGGTTGGAATTGGCTGAAATCCTCATCTTCTATCTTGTTTTGGAAAGATTGATTCTGGAAGAAATTAGCTTAGAATTTTGAAGATACATGGCCCACCTAAAGGATAAAGAAGATGGTGGTAAGTTGGCCCAAAAAGGGATCAGCTATGACATACTGGGCCAAGAATGAGAAAGGCCAGGTGCTTCCAGAGGCTGCATCCTCCCAAAGTTGGTGGGCTTCATCTTGCAGGATTTGAATGCTGTTTAGGACTATTCCAGAGTGATTTATATAGAAACAGCATTTTTCTTGAGAAATAGGCATGCCCCCACCCCCACCTTACCCCATGCTGCTGTTTGCATGTTAAGGGCTTTGCAATTTTGCAGTACGACAGCAGCAAGAGAGTTTGCTTGCTCCTTTAGGGCTTCTAAGGCACAGCTAGTTTCTTCTATGCTATTAATTAGCTCTAGGGAGACATTGTAATAGATAATGGGGTTTGGTATAAATTGTTGATCCCAGGTTTTCATGGTGGTGGTTATGTTTAAGACAGCTAAGAGGGGGATGAGAAGAGGCTTTTGCTCTATTGTATCAGGAAAACTACAAGAAATGAAAACAGACAAGATTTATTAAGGCGTGTCTGACTTGCCTTCTCCCTAGCAATAGGTGTTTGGGCTAAAGTTAGGGGGAACAGCTGGCTTTGACACAGACACTACCTAGCTTTGTCTCTTGAAGAGGTAATTCAGGTCATCCAATGACTGGCACTTGTATATCCCATCAGGTGCTTTTGATGAGCTGGCACTTCCTTGGGCAGCTGGCTTCACTCAGGATAAGTGCAACCTGCTGGCAATCTCTTTAGCTTTAACAGTTGTGGGAGTGATCAGAATCACAGAATATGGTCCCTTCCATTTTGGCTCTAATTGACAGTGAGGTCTGTTCTCCTGCCAAGTTTTGACCAGAACCTGGTTTCCAGGTCCTGGGTGAGGAAAGGTTACCCATACACCACCTTGAAGGAGCTAAGCTGAAGTGGGTCCTAGCCACCTCAGTTGCCATTTCCCTTCTGGTTGGAAAATGCTTAGTCCTGGCAGGATGGTATGTGGGTCTACCAGTCCTTCCCAGGGTATGAGAAGGACGGGTTTTGGAATAAGAGCCAGGAGGGAGGCCTGGCTTAAGCATGTCTTCCACCTGGTGTGGGGTAAAGACTGTGTGAGGTCACCCCCAAGTTAATTTGATGGCTTTTTAAATTAAAAGGGCTCTTTCTCCCAATGCTCTCAGACAAGGTGGCTATTCCTTTATTTTACAGGCATGTTTATTTTCTACTTAGAAAATGAAGTTTACCAGGACTTTAGACATATTCAGTATCTCTCTGCATATCACAGTACATATCACAGTAATTATCAGGCGTATATATAGAATAAGAGACATACAGCTACAGTACTTAATACTCATCAATGCACTACCCAATGCATAAGTTTATCTTTATGCTGCAGTTAATAGATCTAAGCTTCAGGCTTGCAATACCACATATGTTCTCTCCATGGGAGCAGGCCATAATGCCAATTGTGTTTAAGTTCTACTTACATCACTCTGGTAATCATTGATCAACTTAGTATGCTCTTCACACAGCCAGCATGCTGCAGCACTGTTGACCTTAGAGTGGCTAGGAAGGCAGGCTCCAGTATTCCACTAGCCTTGTGCATAGTGCCCTTCAGCACTATGAAACAGAGTCAGTCTGGAGGCAATGTCCATTGTGCATTTGGCCATATTAAGCCATTGTTGACTGCTGCAGGAGTTTGAAACTGTATCATAGTCTCCATCTACTTCAGGAGTGTAAACAGAGATGTAGTAGATATCTTTATTGTTTTAGGGGTTAGTGACTGACCTAGCCAATAACTCAAATGGAGAGGCAAAATGCAATATACCTGGTTTGAATGTACAAGAGAGTTTGACAATGCTGAAGTCTATCTCTTTTGATTTTTATACAGTTTCTAAATACTTCCAATGCAATGTATATCAAATTAATTTAACTATTTTAGTACTTTGCTTTTTACCTCTACACCTTTAACACGATGACATTAATTAACTGGTATTTTATTTTAGCAGCAGAGGAAAAATTACTTTTTCAGTTATTTTTATGAAAACTGAAGATTCTCAATAGAATTAAGATTATCTTTCCTTACTCCTACTTTAACATGCAAATTGAGGTGGCCTCTGACAGTTTTCCCTGTTATGAAGTTACTTTTTATTATTATTATCAAATAGGTTTCTGATAAATGGCATGCTGGGATTAGCCATTTAAATGCTTCAGTTTAGAAGATGCTTTTACAAACTTCTTATAATTAACCATAACCACATAGACTAGTTATGTAGCCTTAAAATAAGCATATTAAATTACCATGAGCAACCAATGAAATTTATTTTAACCATTTAAGAAAGGGCAGATCTACATTTCCTTCTTTAACTTAATTTTATTAAACATGAACTTAAAACTTTAATCATTTTAAAGATTTCATACATATAATTCTAATTTCTTTACTTGGTATTCTATAAACCAAGGAAATAACATCCAAGCTAAATAAAATTGAAACAATTAGTTTGTTCAAGGAATATTCTTTTAACCTTCATTTACAGGAGGCTTAAAACCTCTTTTCTTTAATAAAATTTTAAAAGTGTGAATAATCATAAAAGCATACTGACTTAGGTTTTGGAATATATTACAATTGTTTAATTTGTTCTAGTTATAATTTAGAAAAGATCTTTTCATATATTTCAAGTACTTTTCCTTTACTTACTGAAATTTGGTAATAGAATAATTAACCACCCTTATTTTAAGGCTGGTAAAAGGTTTAAAGTGGGGAATTACAGGGCAACTTAGTCTTAATTCCCCCTGCCTAGAAGAGTTTTAATCTGTCACACCTGGCCGCTCCCTCAGAGCTCTTTAAAAGAGAAAGTACTGGGGGCTGAATAGGTCAAAGAGCTCAGGAAAATCTTTTTCCTTTTTCCAATAGTTCCTATATTCAGATTTCTATAGGCCTTTCCATCCTGCTCAGCCTAATTTGGGCTTCAGGAAAACTTATTCACATGTATAACTGCACATTTGATTTTTCACTTTGAATAGAAGTTTTTTTATGTATAGTTTTTTTTCCCTCTTTGTTAATTTTATTTTATATTTTTATTTTTTAATTAATCTTTTATTCATTGTCCTTTATTTTTCTTTTTTTATATATATTTTAAAAGATGCTTAGATTACATAAATTTTACACAAAAATTACAGGGATTTCCATGTTCCCCACCTCCCACACCTCCCATAATATCCCACATAAACATCTTTCATTAGCATGGCACATCACCTACAATGGATATACACATCCTGGGGCTTTGCCACTAAGCATGGACTATAGTTCACATTGTAGGCCACACTCTCTCCCACACAGTTCTGCATGTTATATGCTGATGTAAAATGGCCTTTATCTGTCATTGTAATGTCATTCAGGATAATTCCCAAGTTCTGAAAAAGCACCTGTATTACAACTGCTTTTCCCTTTTTAATTTTTAAAGATACTTAGATTACATAAAAAATATAGAGGATTCCCATATTCCCTGATCCCTACCCCTCCCACATTTTCCCATGTTATCAACATCCTTCATTAGTGTGGTATATTTGTTACAATTGATGAACACATTTTGGAGCATTGCCACTAAGCATGGATTATACTTTATGTTGTAGTTTACACTCTCTCCTGTACAATATAGTAAGTTATAGCAATTTATATAATGGCCTGTATCTGTCATTACAATGTCATTCAGGACAATTCCCAAATCCTGAAAATGCCCCCATATTTATGCCTGTTTATCCCTTTCCCCACCCTCAGAACCTCCAGTGGCCAGTGTCTCAACATCAATGATATAAGTTTTTCCATTGCTAGACTCACAATAAGTCTATAGTAGAATACCAGTAAGTCTACTCCAGTCCATCATTCATTCCACAATCCTGAGTATTAAGGGGTGTTGATGCCCACTCCACCTCTAATTGAGAGGGGGTTAGATCCCATGGGGCAGATGCATCAGGTTATCTTCCTTGCAGGTGCAGACTCTCTTTGTTCCTTGAGATGGTCATTGTCCATCGTCATCTCCTTAGCTGTTCTGGGTGAGTCCAAAGAACTGGAGAGAAGCTGTTGCAACTCTGTTGAGATTCAGGGCCTAGCTGGCATATGGACAGCCCAAAGATTTAAGTCTCTTTGGACATATATCTATCAACTCTAGTACTAACTATAGGTTCAAAAAGGAGGGGCAGAAGAGGAATGTGTAGAGAAACCACAACTGAGTCCAACTATGTCAGACTGGGGAGTATAAATTCCAAAGAAGGACCCACTGGCAGTGCCCCAAACTCTTGAGCTGTCTGCCCTGCCTATAGTGTCTGGATGTCTCTAGAGCCCTCAGGAGCTCCGCTATTTGAGGTAGTACTTACTTTGGCAGACAATGAGATCCTGCTGAGATGTGCATAAGTGTAACCTCTGGGATGACCTCCCAACTCACTTTGAAGTCTCTTAGCCATATAAACTCATTTTTCTTTACTTTTTATCCCTTTTGTTCAAGGTCTTTTTCCAGTTGCATTGCTAGTTGGTGCTTGGTAGAAATCCCTTGGTGCCAAGTTGGCCCATCCCTGGGAGTCATGTCCCAAACTGGAAGGAAAGTAATGCATTTATATGCTGAATTTGGCTGAGAGAGGTCACATTTGAGCAACAATGAGGCTCTCAAAAGGTAACTCTTAGGCTTCTGACCATACTAAGCTAGGTTTCAATTTCAAAAGTAAAGGTTCATAAGTCATCAATATCAAGGGCCCATCAATGCACAATCCTCCTTCACTAGTCTCTGCCTCTGTACTTAGTGGACTCTTGTTGTCCCATTAGAGAATGTGGCAGAGCTCCCCAGGATGGATATTTGATATTTTTTTGGTTATTGTGTGACTCTCCACCCACCCTGTTGATGCCCCATGAACACTTGAACACATTTATATGCCTTATATGTATGGCCCAGGTGAACCTCCTCCCATGTATTCCCCATCCATGAACTGCCATACCAATGATCCTCCCTTATCATAATTGTAACCCTTGTGTGATCTAAAACTTCTTTAAAAATGCAGGCAACAGAATAACCAAATACAATTAATAAGAATATGAAATAATAATGATGGTTTTAAAAAAAAAATAAAATACAAAGTATTTTTTAAATTTTCAAATAATAAAAAATAATGAAAAATATTTTTAAAAAATTTTGACATTATGTCTCGCATCACTGTAAGATCTGTTGTCTTGTAAGTACAGTGATATTTTCTTCTGTTTATTCCCCCAGTGTTTCATTTTTTGCATTTTAACTTCGAAGATACTTGAGGTTACAGAAAAGTCACATAGGAAATATAGGGAATTCCCAGATACCCAACATCCTCCCCTTTTTCTACTTTCCCCTATTATTAAAATTTTACATGTAGATGGAACATTTGTAACCATGTTCAATGATTTACATTATGGTTTATATTTTGGACCATACACTTTTATAAATTTTGATGAAACTTAAAGAGGTCTGTATCCATCATTGCAAGATCATGTAGTACAATTCCATCATCCCCAAAATACCCATGTTCCATCTATTTTATTCCTCCCTTCCCATCCCCTCAGGATGATGGCAACCACCAAGCTTAACTCCTGGAAGAACAAGATTCATAATTCCTTGCAACAACATTGATAGCTTGACATATTGGCATGCTTCCCCTATTAGGCACTGCCTATGCTCTTGAGACACTCCCAGCCCTCTATTTGAGAACACAGCAGGAATCCCCAAGATGGGAGACCAATGCAATCCCACTCATTATGTGGGTCTCCACCCACTGACACAACCTAATTTGAAAAGATGAACACTCACACTCTCCCTAGAGGCCTGTCCCAGGTGCACCCTGCCCTGCATGTCCCTCACATCCAACACCCTAAACCAGTAACCCTCCCCTGCCATATTTACCTAAAGAACATTCCCAACATTATAGTTTCAACCTCATACCCACAAATCCCGAGTTCACCTGCTCCCTCACCCAAACCTCCCCCCAGTTCCATGGACAGCCTAACAAGCCTCCCCTCCCTCCCCCCTCAAAAGCCAGCACCACTCAACCCAATAGCATCACTGCATCACTAGTCATAAACAGCCACTGCACAACTACATCCGTCTAACATCATAGATTTTTCCCCTATGGGCATTGGCTCACCACCCTCTACTCCCTTTCTGTCTCCTGTAAACCTGTCTTCCAGATTCTAGCTCTGTGAGTCTGCTGAGTTTTCTTAATTCATATCAGTGAGGTCATGTAATATTTGTCTTTCAGTACCTCCTTATTTCACTCAACATAAGGTCTTCAAGATTCATCAGTGTTTTCCCATGTGTTGACACTGCATTCCTCCTTATAGCTGAGTAAGATGCCATTGTATGTATATACCACAATTTGTTTATTCATATGTTGATGGACATTTGCATTGTTTCCAACTTTTGGCAATAGTGGATAATGCTGCTATGAACATTGGTGTGCATATATCTGTTCATGTCACTGCTTTCAATTCTTCTGGTATATACCCAGCAGTGGGATTGCTGGATCATATGGCAGTTCTATGTTAGCTTCCCAAGGAACTGCCAAACTGTCCTCCACAATGGCTGTACTATACTACATTCCCAGCAATGGATGAGGGTTCCCATTCTTTCACATCCACTTGTAGTCCTCTGTTTTTTTAATAGCCACCACTCTAATGGGTGTAAGAAGATACCTCATTGTGGTTTTGATTTGCATTTCCTTAATAGCTAGTGATGTTGAGCATATTTTCATGTGCTTTTTAGCCATTTGTATTTCTTCTTTGGTGAAGTATCTATTCAAATCACTTGCCCATTTTTTAAATGGGTTGTTTGTCTTTTTATTTTTGAGGTTTAAGATTTTTTAATATATGCTAGATATTAGGCCCCTATCAGATATATGGTTACCAAATATTTCCTCACATTGAATAGGCTGCCTTTCCACTTTCTTGACAAACTCCTTTGAGGTGCAAAAGTTTTTAATGTTGAGGAGGACCCATTTATCTATTTTTTCTTTCATTGCTCATGCTTTGCATGTAAAGTTCATGAAATCATTTCATAATGCAAGATCCTGTAGATTCTTCCCTGCATAATCTTCCAAGATCTTATGATCTTGGCTCTTATATTTAGATCTTTGATCCATCTTGGGTTGGTTTTTGTATAAGATGTGAGTTGGTGTTCCTCTCTCATTCATTTGGATATGGATATCCAGTTCTTCAAACACCATTTGTTGATGAGACCATTCTCTCCCAGTTGAATGGGCTTGGTGGCCTTGTCAAATATGAGTTGACTGTATATGCAAGGATCTACATCAGACTCTCAATTTCATTCCATTGGTTAGTATGTCTATCCTTGTGCCAATATCATGCAGTTTTGACCACTGTAGCTTTGTAGTATGTTTTAAATACAGGTACTGTGATTTCTCTATTTCATTTTTCATTTTCAATATGTCTTTGGCTATTTGGACCCCTTTGCCCTTCCAAATAAATTTCATAGTTAGCTTTTCCAATTCAGTAAAAAAAGAATGCTGTGGTAATTTTTATTGGGATTGCATTAAATCTGTAAACCAGTTTGGGTAGGATAGACATCTTAATGATGTTTAGTCTTCCTATCCATGAACAATGACTATTCTTCCATTTATTTAGGTCTTCACTGATTTCCTTTAACAATGTTGTGTAGTTTTTCTGCATACAAGTCATTTACATCTTTAGTTAAATTTATTCCTAGGTATTTGATTCTTGTAATTGCTATTGTAAATGGGGTTTTAAAAAAATTTCTTCCTCAGATTGCTCATTATTAGTGTACAGAAGTGATACTGATATCTGCACATTGATCTTATAACCTGCTACTTTACTGAGCTCATTTATAAGCTCTAGAAGCTTAAATGTAGATTTCTCAGAGCTTTCTATGTATAGGATCATATCTACCTACAAATAGTGATATTTTTACCTCTTCCTTTCCAGTTTGATGCCTTTTGTGTCTTTTTCTCGCCTAAGTGCTCAAGCAAGTACTTCTAACACAATGTTAAACAAGACCAGTGACTATGGGCATCCTTGTTCCAGATTTTAGAGGGAAAGCTTTTAGGATTTCGCTATTGAATAAGATGTTAGTTGTTGGTTTTTCATATACACCCTTATGATGTTGAGGAAGTTTCCTTCTATTGCTATCTTTTGAAGTGTTTTTATCAGGAAATGGTGCTGTATTTTGTCAAATGCTTTTCGGCATCTATAGAGATGATCATGTGATTTTTTTATGTCAATCCATTTATTTGGTGTATTACATTGATTTTTTTTATGTTGAGCCATCCTTCCATACCAGGGATCAAACCCACTTGTTCATGGTGTATAATTTTTTTTGACGTGTTGTCGAATACAATTAGCAAGTATTTTATTGAGGATTTTAGCATCTAGTTTCATTAGAGAGATCGGTCTATAGGTTTGCTTTCTGGTAGTGTCTTTATTTGGCTTTGCTATTAGGGTGTTGTTGGCATCAAAGAATGAGTTAGGCAATGTTCCCTCCACTTGTATTTTTTAGAAGAGTTTAAGCAAGATTGGTGTTAATTCTTTCCAGGATGTTTGATAGAATTCACCTGTGAAGCAATCTGGTCCTGGGCTCTTCTTTGTTGGGAGGATTTTGATGACAAATTCTATCTTATTACGTGTGATTTATCTGTTGAGTTCATCAAATTCCTCTTTCATCAGTTGTATTAGTCAGCCAAAGGGGTGCTAATGTGAAATACCAAAAATGGGTTGGTCTTTATAAAGGGTATTTA
This sequence comes from Cabassous unicinctus, assembly GCA_029593785.1. Classification (NCBI taxonomy): domain Eukaryota; kingdom Metazoa; phylum Chordata; class Mammalia; order Cingulata; family Chlamyphoridae; genus Cabassous; species Cabassous unicinctus. The sequence continues at coordinate 28,481 of JAQZBX010026928.1, forward strand.
TTTGGGGTAGAAGTCCACAGTTACCAGGCCATAAAGCGTTCAGTTTCTTCTCTCACCACAGTCCATTGTCACGTGTTAGAGCAAGACAGCTGCCGGTGTTTGCCAGGGTTCAGGCTTCTGGGGTTCCTCTCTTCCCGGGGCTGCGTTTCTCTCCGGGCTTAGCTCCTGGTTCCTCCACAAGGTCAGCTGTAGACGATCAGGCAAATGGCTTGCTTCTCTTCTCCTGGGGCCTTCTTTCCAACATCAAAACTGCTTCTCGAAAGACTGCTTCTCCTCTGTTCTTTGCCTTGCCTTTT
>JAQZBX010026929.1:9849-28771 GCA_029593785.1 Cabassous unicinctus
TTCAGCACTTTAAAGATGTTGAAATATTGTTCTTGCTTTCATTGTTTCTTTCTATAACTAAATATCCATTTTTAATTGTTTTTGTTTTCAAATTTTGTTTTATATGCCAATACATTTTGACTATTTCATCAAACACCTATTTAATAATTTGGCAAAATTTAAGGGTTGATTTTGTGTCTGTTCATTTGAATCATCTTAAAGATCTTGTCCTGACAATTCTGTTAGTTGCCTGAAGATAGTCTTTGTCTGTTCTAATTTATTTACCTTTGGGATTCTCTTAGAATTGACAGAAAACGCATGACTATTCTAACAGCTTTTTTGCATGTAGGTGTTCCAGCCTGAGAACAGAGTCTTGCCCATAACCAGTCAAACAGTCAAACAGTGAATTTAAAGCACGTGTTCCCCCTAATCCAAGGTTCCCATGGCCAAATATTGGATGAGGTGGTTTTTTGAGGGGCTGTGCAATGGCTCCACTTAGGAATGATGCCAGAGGGTTCTTCAACATGAATTCTTCAATTATTCACTTATGAACTTTCAGCAACCTTGGGTTTTCTTTGGAATGTTTTTATTTTTAAATTAATTATTTTAAATCAAAGTATTATGTGGAAATTGTCCAAAATTGTACTTGACCAAACACAGCTAGCCCATGTCTTCCCTTCACTACTGGGTTCCACCGATCAGAGGTAACCATGTCATTGACATCAGCCTCTTATTCTGGTATATGACACAATATTCCTAAATATTATTCTCCTATTTCTGTCTCTTGATTTGCCTTGATTTGTATTGCAAATATTACATTTAATATTACCCAAAACTCCAAGAAGTGATTATGTAAATACCTTTCACTGCAGAGTCAAGTTGAGTACTATGATTACATTTCTTGTGAAACATTGTTAGTACAGAAGCTAATTACTGCTTCATTTTCCCATTTGTTTTGAATATCCAACTAAGGCTCTTCACACCCTCCAACAACATTATAAAGTACTTCTCAATGCAGTTTTACCTAATATATTTTTCAGTGCCATTTTTTCCCTAGAGATATCCACTTTCCACTCCCAACCCCCAAATTAGATGTTTGTCTCCTATGCCTGTTCTACACTGCTGTCCTGGGACACACTTTGGCTCTCAACTTTACTGGATGCCTTGTTTCATGGATCTTTGATTTTCCTCTTTGTTAGCTTTGATGGGACATGTCCTCTAGTGGCTTCCTATGAAAGCTTCTGTATATGTATTTTTCTCTTTAGAAGCCATTTAATTTTAAATTTTTTTAAAGATGCTTAGATTACATAGATGTTACACAAAAAATATAGGGATTCCCATATGCCCCAGCTCCCACACCTCCCATAACCTCCCACATAAACATCCTTCATTAGTGTGGCACATTAATCGCCATTGATAAACACATCCTGGGGTTTTGCCATTAAGCATGGAGGTTCTATATTAATACTATTCATGCCATCATGCATGAAAGGTTCTACATTAATAAGGATAAAAGTTAACCTGTGTAACAGAGGCCCCAAACAGCAGTGGCTGCAACAAAACAGAATATTATTTTTTCTTATGAAACAAAACAAAACAAAAGCCAATGGTGTAAGAGATTTAGGGCAGATATGGCAGGCCTTTGGTATTGGAGATCCAGGCTCCTTCTGTCTTATTGCTTTGCCATCTCTGAGTTTTCCTTTTTTGTGGTAATGATAGTCATTCTTACTTAAATGTCCCAGGCAAAGAGGAGGTATAGGACACACCCAGGAAACAGCATCTACCATTTGGGCTCACATGCTATTGGTCAGAAAGTAGTCACATGGCCACATCTGCTGGGGAGGTCTGGTTGTGCAGAGACATGTCTCTTAAAAAATGGAATTTCTATAAAGGAAAGGGGGAATGAATTTTGAGGGACATTTTCTTCCATGGGGCATGGAAGTTAATTTTTCTGAACTTTTTAAGTCTGAAAACCTTCCAGAATGGGTCTAGAATTCTAGGGAAAATCATTTTCCCCATGGGACTTAGAAGACATCTAACATCTTCTAGCTATAAAGTTTCTAAGTATACTCTAAATTGAGAAATCCAGAGACTATAGATCTTTTTCCTATGCTTTCTGGGTTCCTTCCATTTTTCTGAAGAGAAATCTGCTCTTATCTTTATAGCTGTTCCTCTGTACATATATAATATGTTTGGCTGGCTGCTTTTAAGGTTTTACCTGGCTTTAGCAATTTGTTAATGATACACCTTGCTATAGTTTAATTCATGGATTTCATTGAGCTTCTTGGATCTGTGAATTTTAATTAGTTCAAATTTGGAAAATATGTTCTGCTTCTGGATCTATTCAGCAGCTCCAATTATATATTAGTTTGTTTTAATCTGTCCCTAAACACTTTGATGCTGTATTCATTTTTTAAAAATCTTTATTTTCTCCCTAGTGTCTTCTTTTGTGTAATTTCAATTACTTTGTCTTCAGGTTCTCTAAACTTTTCTTCTGTAATGTCTAGTCTGCTTTTCATCACATCCAGCACATTTTCATTTCAAAAAATATAGTTTTCATTTATAGAAATTCAATTTATGTCTTAAAAAATACCTCTCATGTCTCTAATATGTTCATATTTCTATACTTTTTTGATAATATGGAAAGAAATTATAATAACTTAATTGATGTTGTTGTCTGCTAATTCTAGTGTCTGTGTCATTTCCAAGTCATTTTTAATTGATTTATTTTTGTCAACCTTTTATTTCTTCTTGTTTACCTGGCAATTTTTGTTAAAAACCAGAGATTATGAGTTTACCTTTGCTAGTTGCTCAATATTTTTGAATTTCTATAAATATTCTTAAAGTTTTTTTTTTTTTTTTTTCTAGGACACAGTTAATTTACTTGGAAGCAGTTTGATCCTTTTGGGCCTTACTTTTAAAATTTCTTAGCTGTGACCAGAGCAGTGTTTAACTTAAGCTTTATTATTAGTAATTCTTGAGAGAAGAACCTTTTGCATACTTCACCCATGTACCACAAATCATGAGATTTTGCAGACTGGTTTACGTGAAGAGCTTCTATTGTTGTCTTTGTGTGAGTACCAGGTTTTGTTTCCTGTAATCTCTTCACCTACTCTGCCTATGGTATTTTCCTCAAACACATAAGCTGATCACAACTCCTTAATTCTTGAGAAAAACTGCAGTTTTCTAGAGTTCTATCTGTGAAGCTATTTCCTCTTCACTACTCTTTCCTGTGAACTTTAGGTGAGTTAGAGTCTCCTAATTCTCAGCTCTGTTTCCTCAGTTCAGAGAATCCAGTGGGCTCTGCCTGGTTTTCAGCTCCCTGTGCTACAGTTTGGAAACTCTCTCTAGGCAGTAATCTGTATTAATTATAGTGTTCAGTTTATTTGTTTCCCCTCTCTTAGAGATCCCACTGATGTGGAAGTGCCTGAAAACTATTGGTATATAAGAGGTATAGTTTTATAGTTTCTGTTTTCATGTGGAAAGGTAAATATGGTATTTTTCTTCGATATTTTATCTGGTCCAGAGGTGGAAATTTAAATATAACCATATGTTGCCATTGGAAAACAAAGTTACATGAGAGGACAAGAGACCCTTCTAGTTAATGTATGATAGAACATTGCTGACCTGAATTATATGGTGAGAACAGATGGGAAGAAAAAGAAAATCTCTTTGATTCTATATATGCTTGGTTTGGTAGGTGGAAATCTTATACCAAGAAAATTGTAAAATATGTGAAGGAGATTGATATTCAGCTAGTATACAATATGTTGAAATCACTTTGACCTTGCTGCTGAACCTTTCTCCCAGGACCTTCCTAATTTCAGCTACTACAGAAATTAAGAGACTTATAAAATAGGAGATTCTAGGAGGCTGCTTTATCTATATGACTGGGATCATACATCTTTCCAAATTAGATTCACTGTGCTAAACTTGTTGTTAAACAGCTTTCTATCATCCTTGAGATGGTATCTTTTTTTTATCAACCTCTCCCTCTATTAATATTATTTATTCCCTTATACCTGCAGTAACTATTCACTGACTTCTTTATTTATTTTCCTCTAGAAGGTAAGACTTTCCTTATAAGCCTTTCCACTAAATCTAATTTTCCTCCTCATTTGACTCTTTAATTTATTTCTTGAAATTCATGTTGAGGATATGTTGCATTGTTAATGTAATCCAGACTGACATGAATTTTCAATATATTATGTAGTTTATATTCTTAGATAGCAAACTGTAAATACCAAAGTAGCCAATTTTAATATCATAGTTTCTATTTTAATATAATAAATAAAGTCTAAAAATAATAAAGCAATTAAAATATATACTGCAGATTTCTTATTTCCACTTCCCCCACTTTTTTTTACTCATCAAGTTTTCTGACTCTCTTGGCACTGTATTATATTCTAGTTGAAAAGACATCAGTTTCAGATAATTTTCTTTTTGGCCTACTAAATGTCACTAAAAAGTTTGCTGTTAACAGCTTATTGTTTTACCACTTCAAGGGATATTTGCATTTTAATAGTAGGTTTTGAAATGAGAAAATCTTTTGAAACTAAACAAGTATTGAAAATGGAATTTCATGAACTGAGAGACAAGATGAGAAAAATGTTTAAAAAGTAATTCCTGTACAGTTATCTTGAAATACTTTACTTGCATGAAGAACAGAAAAGAATTCCACAGGGTTCCTAGTGAACAGAACAATGTTAAAAATCTCTAATAGAAGACAACCTCAACCTGTGAGGTTTATAACATCAGATGAATAAAACTATAATACAGGGAGCCAAAGTCATTAAAAATTCTTGAGCCTTGATCACAGATATGATCAATTAATGGTGTTTAATATGTTATTATTATTTTGCAAATATATTCCAATATGGTGCTTTTGTTTGTTGGCTTGCTTGTTTGTCTTTACATTTTGTCATACAATTGGAATTTGGTTTTCTCAAATTACTGGGTCGCAATTTCCTTTTGATATTATTAGTTACTTTAATAAGACAATACTTGGCATGAATGGAAATGGCCAATGAAAAGGAACTTAAAAGCCAATATAGAGCCCATCAACATTTTGATACTTTCAGTTAATTTGGTTTTGACTTTCAAATTGCAAAAAAAGAAATTCCTCTGAAGTTTTTAAATTTTGAAATTAAAGTAGTAAAAACCCAACATATTTAGACATTTGTTGGATTCTTAAAACTAAGTGTCCTTTTAAAGTGTAAAGTCAGCACAGTCTTTGAAGTTTCAGACATTTTGTAGTCATTTCAAACATATTGTCGACCATATAAAAAGTTATGCTTTGCCCTCAGTCCATGCACATAGAATTCTGATTGATGTCTATGGGAGCCATTTGCAAAGTTTGCGGGCACTGGAGTTTCAAACTTTATGGTGTTTTCAGAATATCTTTGAAGTCTAGTTTCTGCAGAAAAAAAATATAAAGTTTAAAAAGTAGCTCTTCAGGGCTTATTCTTATCCGCTGAGAACATGTTTAGATTGCCTGTTTTAAATGCAGAGCTGGGATGGAATTCCATAAATGTAATGAGAATGTGGAGTGGTTGATTACAAAGGGATTATTTCCATTGTGCTCAATTTTTAATCTCAGAGGTAGCAGTGGCAAACTCTATCCTGTTAACCTCTCTTTTTAAATTTTAACTCTTTTCTTCTCTTTGCTATAATAGTGGAAGCTATGCATTGTTCTTCATGATAATGCTATAATTAAATATATTGCTACCATTAATATTATCTACAAACATCTTCAACAAAACAAGTAAATCACCTTTGCACTGACAAATCCATTAGAGCCTTTGATTTTTACATTATGACTAAGGGCAAATGTTACTTTGTATGAATACTCTATTATTTATGGGGATATATATCTATAAATATAATTAAATTAATTAATAGCTGACTAAGCTAAAGAGAGATAACTTAAAACAATCTTTCTAAACTTCAAAGCATTTTGTTGGGTGTGATGGTTAAGTACATATGTCAACTTGGCCAGGTTGTGGTGCCCAATTGTTTGGTCAAGCAAGAGCTGGCCTGATTGCTACTGTGAGGACATTTCATGGACTTAAATAATCAGTAAGGTTATTGCATCAATGACTGGTTATATCTACAATCAGCTGAAGAGTTGCCTTCAACAATGAGAGATGTCTTATCCAATCAGCTGAAGGCTTCAAAAGAAGTGATGATTTCAGCAAACGGAAGAGAGAATTTCCATCTGTACTTTAGCCAGCGAACTTTTTCTTGGGAATTCATCAAAAACCTTCACTGGAGTTCCCAGGTTGCAGCCTGGCCAAAGGAATTTGGTATTGTTCAGCACCACTGTCCCTTGATAATTGTGTGATAATTATTATAAAGATCTGATAATATTTACAGATATCACCTATCTATTCTGTGTCCCTAGAGAACCCTGAGTGATACATTGAGATTGCAGAATTGCATATTATATATGAAAATAATCACAATTTTATTATAAAGAAATTGATAATGTTATAAAAACTCTCCAACATTTTTCCATTTCAAGACACAACTTGTTTTCCAAAATTAAATGCCCCAAATTTTGTTTTTCTTAGCTAAAAATGGTTTTCATTTTGTAGTATATGGAGCTAATTGCTATACAGTATGTCATAGGAACACAAGCTCAGGCACAACAGAAACTTTCAGCAAATGATCACTTTATTGCATGCACAGCACAAAAAGAGCAGAGGAAGAGGCCCATTGTGGCCAGTTTACCGGTCAACTGCTCAGGTAAAGTTCAGTGGATGGAGGCTCCACACAGCCTTTTTAGCCTTGGAGAGGAAAGACAAGTATATGCTGCTCAAAGGTGGGGTATTCATACAACCCAGCAAAAATGAGCCTTGCCTTTCAGAGTTCTTGCCCTGATAAGCAGCTAGAGCTCTGTGTTTCTGGTCTTGGGTTTAAGGTATGGTCAGGGTGTTCCATTAGACCTAGTGTCTCCTCTGGATACAGAATGAAAACATACTGAAACATCTGTACATGATAGAAAAGAAAGGGATAAGCAAGGGCTGGATGGTAGTTACTACGTATGTCTGTGGCTTTCCCAGCAGTCCATCCTCAACCTCTTCAACCAGGCCTAGCCTAGTCTTCCCCATTAGCTTCCACAATATAAGCCCACCTTCCGACCCAGTTATGAAGGTAGAGATGAATCAGAACTACTGGTCTGTTGCTCACAACAATATGGACAGTAAAGAACAATATGGACAGCAGTTGCAGCACATTAGGAGAGTTCCACTTATTCATACTGTTACTCAAAGCAGTGTGATCTGCTCTGTCTGGAGTTATGATTGCATACATGTCCCCCTATCCCCTCAAACAAGCTGAAGAGGTCCCACATAGAATCTGTTTGGACACATTGCAGCAAGTGAATTTGCTGTTGAATTTTAGTCACCTATAGTTGCACCTTCCCTGAGGTATTAAGCCATATATAGCATGAGGTGTTAGCAATAGCATGCATGCCTCATTGTTGGACTAGGAAGAAGTCTAGAAGTCTAAGTCAATGTGCTCATGAGTCATTCACAGGCAAGACGTTGGGTTCAATGACATAGAATTGGAGCAAGGGGTCAGATAGTAGATCACAGACTTGGTCATTTCCCTGCTGCCATTAAGGCCCAGGTCAGGTAGATGAAGGTTTTCTTGCCAGGTTGCCACCAAGCCAAATCTGTAGGAGACATGAGGTGGGGGCAATAACTAGTCCTAACAGAATGGTTGTCCAACCACTTCCCAAGGAAGACAATTTTCTCAGCCTATTTGCAGTAATTTATCTTTTCCTGTTAAGACCATTCAGTCTGTCTGTCCCATTCCTTAAGTTATAACTTCACACCTTTACAATTGATCTGAGTGTATCACCCATATATTCTGGCCAATTTCCAACTATTCTTGATAAATGCAATTGGTGAAGACTCCTTAAAGTTGTCCCACTACCATTCTTAAGGGAACTATGGTCCCAGCTAGGAGAAAGTGTTACCCACTACCCTCCGGCATACATGTGTCATCCCATGTGTATTAACTACTTCTAAGGCTGCTTCTATCATTCCACCTCTCTGCATGGCAGTCATAACATCTGCCATCCTGATAACTGTGCTGAGGATGTAATGGAGTAAAATGCAGGATAATCCCCACACAGTAGTTGAAAAGGAATGTTCAAAGTGGTGTGATCTTTGTCCCTCTTTCCAGATCAATCCTCATCTTGACTGGTGAAAGATGTGCAACAAAGCCTGGGTTCTTTCCATAGCCTTTTTCCCTCCCTGTGCTAGAAAGTAAGATAAGGCTGTATTTCCCTTCCAAGGAACTGTTGAATTCAGCTTCCAGAGGGCCCAAGTATGTCCGTCCATCTATCCAGTAAGAGAGTTGTCAGGATGTGGATGCCAAAGCTCCTTTGTCAGGTGGCCATTAAAGTTCTCCACAATGCCAGCTACCTATGAGTGGTGGGTGATATAGAATATCTATCTAATTCCATGAGACTGGGCCAGATGTTGAATAGATTACACAGTAAAGTGGGATTCTCGGTCAGAGGTGATGTTCTCTGGGTAATTAAAGGAGTCAGAGTTAATTTTTCTAGGTGTCCCATATATGTACCACATCCACAAGATGGACTGGGTAGACAAGGTTATAGCCTGAAGAGGTATCTACAGGACCAAGACATGACATGCCTTGAGGTAGTGGGAGAGGGCCAATATAGTCTACCTGCCATGAGTAGCCCAGTGCAACCCCTCTGGGAGTTGCCCCTAAATGTCCTTTTCAGGCTCTGGCTTGTAGTTGACATCTCTCCTATTGGTAAATAGCATATTGGGCCTTTTTTTTAATATATTTTTTTATTTATTTTTAAAAGATACTTACATTACATAAAATGTTATATAAAAAATTATAAGGGATTTCCATATCCCCCACTCCCCACACCTCCTACTTTTCCCCACATTAACAACTTCTTTCATTAGATTAGTACGTTCATTGCCATTGATGAACATATTTTGTAGCATTGCCACTAAGTATGGATTGTGGTTTACACTCTCTCCCACTCAATTCTGTAGATTATGGCAGGATATATAATGGCCTGTATCTGTTGTTACAATGTCATTCAGGACAATTCCAAGTCCCAAAAATGCCCCTGTATTATACCTCTTTTTCCCTCTCCCTAACTTCAGCACATCCAGTGGCCACTGTCTCCAAGACTGGGCCTCTTTTAATGAAAGAGGTACTCTGTTCCTGGGTTTATAATTTCATAGTGTCAGAATTTCCATGTCCAGCTCTGTCTTTGGTTGATCCACCCAATGGTAGAAGTAGACATAGGGATTTCAAGTACTTCATGGATATCACCAAGTGTAAGTTTATTGTCCTTATGCACTGGACAAGTTTCATCCTCTGCTTCTCTCCCAGAAGGACTTCTGGCCTTATCGGGGGTGAAAACCAGCTCAATGCATCCTTTTTCATCTATGACATTCCAATGATGTTCATCACAATACAAGCCCTTGCCGTGTACATCAATATAGGTAGGTGCTTTTCTACCACCCAGTTGTCCCACCCTGGGGAAACTTTGATTCTCCAATCATGTTTCCTCCATGAATCTGACCAGAATGTTAAGCTGTTTGTGAAGGCCCATGAATCAATAAACAAGTACCCAAGAGTTCTGAGTGTTCCAGGGTGTATTAGTCAGCTAAAGGAGTGCTGATGCAAAATACCAGAAATCGGTTGGTTTTTATAAAGGGTATTTATTTGGGGTAGAAGCTTACAGATACAAGACCATAAAGAGTAAATTGCTTCCCTCACCAAAGTCTGTTGCCACGTTTTGGAGCAAGGTGGCTGCCAATCTTTGTGAGGGTTCAGCCTTCCTCTTCAGGCTCTGTGGTCCCAGCTACTTCTGGTCTCAGTTGTAGGCTCATATGAGGCTCATCTCTCTCCCTGGGCCTCATTTCTTCCCAGGCTCAGCTGCTAAGTTCTCTACACAAGGTCAGCTGTAGACTATCAGGCTCTCTCTCTTCCTCAGGCCTCTGCCATATCTATGGAGCCATCTCTATTCCTCTTTGTTCTTCTCCTGTGTATTTACTTCCCAGGGTTCCAGCATCAAAACTCAAGCTCTTTCCTCTGCCAAGTTGTTTTCCCTGTGAGTCCCCAACCACCAAGGGGACGGGGACTCAACATCCTACTGATATGGCTGAATCAAAACCCCAATCTTAATTTAATCAAGTAAGAGTGAAACCTCTAAATTAAATGCAATCTAATATTCCCAGGATAACAGACCAGTTTACAACCATAATCCAAAATCTATTTTTGGAATTCATGATTAATACCAAACTGCTACACAGGAATTAGAAGAAGACCATCCACAATTTCCACAATTTGGCCATTGGGCCCTTTTTCTGTTGCCAGAGGTGGTATATACTCTGCCTGAGGGAAGGGGAACAGCATCTGCTGCCCAATGAATGCCAGATGGCTTCAGCTTGGCCAGTCCATCAGTGAACCAGCACCTGGTATCTGAAGGGGCATTCTTGAGTCAGAATCCCCAAGATGCCAATGAAGGGAGCTAAGGGCCCTCATCTGGAATTGAAACAGGATCATGTTGAGTGGGGCCTCAAACCTCCACTCATGCAAGGGTGTCAATCCCTGGTGGCCCAGGCAAGCACAATCCTGAATATACAATTTCCATTTGATGATACTCTGTGGTTGGGCACTGCCTCGTTGAGTGTTCTGATATTTCCCAGGACCCAGGACATTATAGGGGTTTATGGCCTCTAAAGCACTGGGGAGCTGTTATTAATCCCCTTTATTTCCACCAAAGCCCAATAGCATGCCAAAAGTTGCCTCTTAAAGAGGGAGTAGTGCTGGGATGCACATGGGAAATTCTTGGTCCAAAAACTTCAGGGGTCTGTGAATTCCTGTTGTTTCCTCTTTTTGCAAGAGGGACCAGTTGGCACGGATTCAGTTAACAGGATGCTGTAGTTCAATCAATGATCCAGGCTCTGAAGACCCTAGAGGCAGGGAAGCTGAAACAGCTAATTATACTTCTTGCAGTGTCTGCTCCTCCTCCGTTCCCCAGTAAAAAAATACCTGTTTTCCATGTCACACAGTATAGGGGTGCTAGGAGAATACTGAGCTGAGAAATAGGCTGACACTAATATGCAAATAGTCTAATCAGCTGCTGGTCCTCCTTTTTGGAGATAGGTGACTTTAGAGATAGTTACTTGTCTCTTACAAGGTCAAAGATCTGCCACTGTGTTCCAGCCCATATGATGCCTAAGAAGGTGACCTGCTAGGTTGGGACTTGTATCTTGTCAGGATTAATGCTCCAGTCTGACTGTTTAAGTCCAGTTAGCAATGTGTGCAATCCCTGGATTTGCTCCTCACTCTGGCCCACCAACATGGTGTCATCGATATAATGCAAGTCCTTTGGACAGGAATAGCTTACTCAAATCCTGTCCTATCCATTGGTGCCAGAGTGGGGAAGTTTAAATTGTCCTGCAGCAGTACAGTGAAGACATACTATAGGCCTTGCCACTGGAAAGCAAGTTGATTATGGTCCTTTTCCTGATGGAGAAAAAAATCTTCACCATTTTACCAACTGCATATAAAACTTCCATGGAAGCCATAATGGTTTCTGTAAGTGCCACAATGCCTGAGACCAACATGCCAATATTGCACTTTTATATTCAAGTGTCAATGGTCTATAGTTAGTCTTCACACTGCACCTGCCTTTTTCACTTGCCAAAATGGTCTGTTATAGGCAAATATGGTGGAACAAATGACACTCGGGTATTTAAGTGTCTTTTCCCCACCAGATAGGTAGTATTGCCAAGTTTGAAAAATGCAGTAAGGAGATGGGATTACTCATCCAGTTGATATAGCCAGAACTTTTTGGGATAGGGCAGTATATCCTTGCAATCATTGCTGGGATATGCAGTGGTGCATGATATCAATCCTTATAATGCATTCCCTAGCAGGAAACATGACCACAGGGGAAGTCAAAAAGCAAAATGACTAATCCATAGGATGGTGGGATCCCTCCCCATACCTATGTGGAATATCTGAAATATACCAACACTATTTATCATTGCCCCTTCCCTGTGTGTCCCCAGAATGATGGTGACTTGGGTATCTGTATCCAAAAGAGCCTAAAGTTTTGTTCACTGCCCCAAAATTGTACACACAATGTGGCATATGGCCTTCAGACTCCAGGAAGTGGTCAGGACTCTTAACCCCACCTCTAGACAATGTGAAATTTAGTCAAGTCTGCATAAAGAGGCCTTTCCTGGGGGCCAGTCTCCTCTTTCAGGACCAAAAGTTCATCAGGATCCTTCTCCTCTTCTACGGCTTCTATCTGGGAATTGTGGCAAGGGTGTTGGGCAGTGGCATATTATTCCTGTCAAGTTTGTGGTCCTCATTCAAGTTTATTTTCCAAAGTTATCCATTGGAGATCCTGTCCGTGGTGTCCTTCAGGACCCCTTGCTCTAGTAGCCACAAGAACATAGCTCAGTGATCGGGAACCTTGAGAGAAAGAGACCGCCACTAGCCCATCTTGCAGATCTCAGGTTTTGCTGGGTTAACAAGCAGTCCCTTATTGCCTGTCAGCTTGTCTCCTTGGTCAGTTATCACAGCAGCCAAACTTTTAATATGGAAATCCTTTACCCAAGTAGGGAGGGTATCATAAACATGGTCAATCTTGTCTCCCAGAGGAAGCCTTAGGGTGAAGAGGAAAACCAGCATGTTGCCCCATTCAGGGGACACTTTCTAAGAAAATCTTCAATGTCCCACGACAAAATGGGAATCTGGTAAAGGGTAAATCTGTCTGGTGGGGGTGGAATATCCATGCACCAGTACCTTGTTTTCACAGCCTGACCATGGCTTTCTCTTCATTACTCCAAGACTTAGTTGAAATTCAGGGTAGGTGTATTAGTCAGCCAAAGGGGTGCTAATGTGAAATACCAAAAATGGGTTGGTCTTTATAAAGGATATTTATTTGGGGTAGAAGTCCACAGTTACCAGGCAATAAAGCATAAGTTTCTTCCCTCACCAAAGTCCATTGTCACGTGTTGGAGCAAGACAGCTGCCGACATTTGCCAGGGTTCAGGCTTCTTGGGTTCCTCTCTTCCCAGGGCTGCACTTCTCTCCGGGCTTAGCTCCTGTTTCCTCCACAAGGTCAGCTGTAGGCAATCAGGTGAACGGCTTGCTTCTCTTCTCCTGGGGCCTTCTTTCCAACTTCAAAGCTGCTTCTCAAAGACTGCTTCAACTTTGTTCTTTGCCTTGCCTTTTATATTGGATTCCCTGCCCACCAAGGGGTGGGGCTCAACGCCCTACTGACCTGGCCCAGTCAATGCCCTAATCATAACTTAATCATGCCCAGATTAACAGATCAGTTTACAAGCATGATCCAATTATATTTTTGGAATTCATAATTAAATCAAACTGCCCAACTGTAACAGTAGGTAACCCAAATAGGGATATGCTTATCTGATTTCCCGTCTATACTTATGCAACTTCCTCTGCCTCCAGTTTCTAGAAACTGCCGTCAAAAAAAAAAAGCCCATTTTTGAGTATGTGTTTTTTTTGTTGTTGTTTGTTTGTTTGTTTGTTTGCAGGCAAGGGAGCAAAGAGTTTATTAAGAAACAAGAAAATGAGAAAAGTACACAGTCCGAAGCATGGACCACAGGCGTGCTGCAGAATTAGACGTGTGCTTGGGGCTACAGGTCAGGCTTTTTAAAACTCTTTCCTCCTCCCCCTTCATAATGTTGCAAAAGCCCAATGTTTTTTAGTAACTGACCCCTATTTACTCCAATATGCTGCTTTAAACTTTCTGGTTTCTCTATCATCTTTCCACTTTTTATTAATATTTCCTCAAATTATGTATGCTTGTGCCAAGTCACTCCTGCCAGAATCAGAACTTGTTGAAATGTCTACCTTATACGTATCCCCAAGCCTTCCACTGAGAAGAGGTTGTAAAAAAAAAAAATGGTAATAATAATAATAGCAAAGATTAACAAGGTACATTTATATGCACGTGGAGAAACAAAACACTTCTCCCTCTATTTCAGTAATGGACAATGTCATACTTCTCCAGAAAATATGAGGAGCCGATTGGTCAAATTCTAAAGGGTTTATAAACCTGCTAAGCTCCACCCATTTTCATATTGCATTCCCAGAAAATTAAGACTATTTGACAGTTGCACATTTCTTTTCAGTGTTGTTTTCCTTCCATAATCTCCCCATCCTTCATAACATACCCACTGATGTTCTCTCTTGAATAAATTTCCTCCTTCTAGAAACTTTCAGGTTGAGAAGCAGCTCCTCTAATAACCACCAAATGATCAAAATTTGTATACTTAAAGGTCATGTGTACTTCAACTGAGATACTCTCAAAACCACATTTTGAAAGTTTTTGTATTCATGTAATATTTGTAATAAAAATGTAAAAAGCAGAAATATACTTGCATGTATGTGTAAAATATTCTATAATATTTACAAACTTCTCTAAAATAAATAATGTCATTCACAATTTATAGATGATAAGTCTTATTCTCCCTGAGCTCAAATGACTTATGCGAGACACAGCTCTAGGTTAGAAAGGCAGTTACCTCCCCATGGGAACCTAGAATTGCTTTTAAGGCCATGAGAATCAGTTCTCACACTGTCACTATTCAAAATGGCATTTTTCTCTTTGCTTTTCTTCTCAAGGATACAAATTAAAATTGCATCAAAAATTTAAGTTACAAAAATAATTTAGAGACATTAACCTCAGGCTACTGTTGTGCTCTGTTCCATAAACACTCCCTGAAACAAGGAAATGCATATGTCCTGCCTATAGTCTTACCATTGAAGGATCTCTGGGAGAAACAGAGAGAAACAACAAAAAGTTATATCTCAAATAACCCAGCCACAGAAGACAAAAAGAATTAATTGAACTTGGACATGGAAGAATGACTAATCTCCCATATTATTGAGTCTTATGGTATAGAAATTTCCATATTCATCTTGTGTTGGTTAAAGAAGTTATGCTGGTAAAGGGCAATTGAATGTGAAGATGAAATTCAATGAGTAAAAATGAGGAAACAAGACAATAGTAGTGAACAAGTGCTGTGATTTGCTGTAGTTTCATCAACTTTTTATTGTTCAAACATAAGTTGACTCCCCCCAGCCTGTTTATTGCATCCCTATAAATCACGCAAAATCACACACACTCAGAGACTCTTAACCAAAGCAGCTTCTGACATGTGTTTTCACATACAGTAAGGATACCATGAATCTTACATAACCTGAACCAACAGTATCCAAAGCGGTTATAGAGGTTCATGATACCATACTACATCCGCATTACTGGGACTGCCCTCTGCTCTTCTCGTCCTATAAGTTTTGGAAGAATATATTGCCTTTTGGAAAAAGAAGGCTGTGTGGCGAGTCATTCAGCTCCTAGATTTCAGGGAAGATAGCTATCAGAAATCAATGGTGGGTGGGTATAGCTCAGTGGTTGATCACCTGCTTCCCATGTACGAGGTTCTGGTTTCAATCACTGTTACCTCCTCAAAAAAAAAAAAAAGAAATATCAGCTTTCTGTTTAAATGCTACCAGCAAATAAGAGGCAGCCTAGACTAATGCTTAAACCACAACTCTAGGTCCAGGTTGCCACATCCTGGGATACCTTGGGAATACCATTTAACTTCTAATCCCACAGCTTTCTCATTGGATAAACAGTGCCAATTAGTGGCTGCTTTATAATGTTGTTGCAAGGGATACATGAATTAATACTTCTACGCAGTCTGAAAAATGTATGGCAGACTAGATGGGCTCTAATTATTTAAAAACAAATTTGGGGAATAGAAGAAATGACACTAGTAAGGGTGTAAAGAGAATTTTGTTACAGTAAAAGTATTACTAACAAATTTATACTTTAGAAAATTATATGATTCTCTCAGCCTTGGTTTCTCATGTATAAAATTTTTCATAGCCCTAATATTTCAAATTTCTGTGATTTTTGTTCATATATCTTATTTTGCTATAAACATTCCAGACCAAAAATGATTAGTATCTTTATATATAGCACATTAGAATCATAATTATATATATTGTTACATAGATAGATAGATTGAGATACATAACTGTATATATAATGATAAATATAAATATATAAATATGAATTTTCTTAGATATTCAACTTGAATCATTTGTAGTCAGAAGAAAAAAAGTTTCAGATGTATTTATAAGTGCTGCACTTGGGTTGTATTTGCTTTGATTTTCCCTAACCACCACAACCCAGATAGGCCAGTTGCTCTTAATCCTGAGATTGCAAACTTAAAAATAAGTTTGGCTGCTAAAATTCTAAGTTTTTGATATTTCTTGGCTTTCGTAATGTTTCAGTTCAGTCGTAAGCCAACAAATAAAATGAAGCAATAAATCTAGAGAAATTAATGTGCATATGTGGCACTGAGTAGAAGAATTGCTACTGAGGAAATTCCAAGTATACAATACAGACTATAAATCCTTGAATTTAAAGGTGGTGAATGTAATCATATGTTCATATTTCCAGATAAACAGAGTATTTTTGCCTCACAAGATTGGTCAAGAAAGAATGGATGGAAAGAAGGAAGAATAGAAGGAAGGAAAGAAAGAAGGAAGGAAGGAAAACAAAGAAATAGGTTAATGTATCTTATGACTTACCTTCACCTGAGAGAAAGCCTTTGTTTATCTTTCTCAAATGCCTCCACCATTATTTATATTTTAATTTTTCCATTGTGAATCAGGTTTAAGAAGACTGGACTTTTAAAGAATATTGGAAGAATCTTTAATTATAGAATAGGATTTTACTTTCTAAATACACATAATCACTTTGATAATTCTGATGTTGTTCTAGGAAGAAAACAAAAGGCTTAGGTACTTTTTGTAGTGGGTGTTATTACAATAGAGTTTACAGAATAATATAAATTCTGTACTTGGTCCACTTCAGAAATTTAGACCAACAAACATGGGCTTAGAAGTAGACCCTTACAGAAGCCTCAATGAGACCACAGCCTTGGTCAACAGCATGATTGTAACCTACCGAGACCCCAAAGCAGAGGGCAAACTTCAGTCTTTCTCAGACTTCTGACACAGATAAACTGTGAAATAATAAATGTGTCTGTTTCTTAAGCCTCTAATTTGTGGTAATTGTGGTTAATATTGGTACCCAGCAAGAGCTAGCTAATATAAGGCACTTCAGTCTCATCTTTTGTCATAGACTAGAAACTAAATGCATAGCCAGGGAAAAAATATATCAACAGAGAAGTAGAGAGTAGAGGAATTTGGCTCCTTTAGATCTATTTGGATTGTAATCATGATATTAAATGGAAGCCAGTTTGATGAATCAACTTATACAGGTATTGATTCACTTGCTTACTCTACATATGTGGACTGCTCCATAATCTGTCAATAATTTCCAAGCAAATTAAAAGAGGGGCGAGGTGAACACTGGGGATTTGTGGGTATGTGCTTGAAAGTACAAAGTTGGGAATGCTCTTGTGGCAATATGACAGCAAAGGGTTGCTGGTCTGGGGTGTTGGATGGGGGAGAAATCAAGATGGGGCACATCTGAGCGGGCTTCTGGGGACTGTGTGAGTGACCATTCTGTCATGATGTGTTGTGTCAGTGGGTGGAGACCCACATAATGAGCGGGAGGGAGTTAGACTCCCATCCTCGGGAGGACCAATTTGTTCAGAAGTGGACAAGTGGGAGTCTCTCGAGATCAAGGGAGGTTCCTAATGGGGGAGGACAGACCAATGTGTCAAGACCTTAGTCTTGTTGCATGTAACTATGAATGTTGTCATCTGAGTCAAGCCAGGAGGATGATCCACTGATGGGCCCTTAATATTGATGATTAGGCTTATGAGTCTTTGCTCTTGAAATTGAAACTTAGCCTATTGTTATAGGGTGCCTAAGTGTTGCCTCCTGAGAGCCTCCTTGTTGCTCAAATGTGGCCTTTCTCTAAGCCAAACTCAGCATTTGAATGCATTACCTTCTCCCCAGCATGGGACATAACTCCCGGGGATGAGCCTCCCTGGCACCAAGGGATTGCTACCGAGCACCAACTAGCAATGCAACTGGAAAACGACCTCAAATAAAAGAGGGAAAAAGTCAAGACAAATGAGTTTATATGGCTAAGACACTTCAAAGTGAGTCGGGAGGTCATCCCAGAGGTAACGCTTATGCACATCTCAGCAGCATTTCATAGACTTCCAAAGTGGATGCTACCCCAAATAGTGGGGCTTCTGAGGGCTCTGGAGATACTCAGGTCCCATGGTCAGGGCAGATGGCTCTGGAGTTTGGTGCCTTCCCAGTGGGCCCTACTTTGGAGTTTGTGCTCCTGAGAGTGACAGTTGGACTCAATTATGTCTCCCTTGCCCATGGCTCATCTGTCCCTTCTATTTAACCTATACTTGGTGCTGGAGTTTGTAGGTGTACGTCTAGAGACTCGAGTCTTTGGGATGTCCATATGCCAGCTCGGCCCGGAACATCAGTGGAGCTGCAAAACCTACTCTACCATTCATTGGACTCACCCAGGACAACTGGCAGAGAGATGATGATGGACAATGGCCATCCCAGGGAATGGAGAGAGTCTGCAGCTGCAGGCAGGATAGTCCCATCCACCTTCTCCATGGGATATAGCCCCCCTTGCAATTGGAGGTAAACTGGACATCACCATCTCAGAATCCTCAGGATTGGGGGAAGAGCTATGGACTAGAGCAGACTTACTGGTATTCCACTATAGACATATTGTGATTCTACCAATGGAAGACATGACAACATTGATGTGGAGCCAGTGGCCACTGGAGGCTCTGAGGGCAGGGAGAGTGAAAAAAGTTGTAATACGGGGGCTTTTTCGGGAGTTGAAAATCATCTTGAGTGACATTGCGATGACAGATATAGGCCATTTTATATCATCACATAATATGCAGAACTGTGTGGGAGAGAG
>JAQZBX010026930.1:0-17291 GCA_029593785.1 Cabassous unicinctus
AACATTTATAAGGAAAAAAAGAATATTTACAATCAGGAGTGACAACTGCAAGTGGTCTGGTCAACTCACTGAAAAGGGTCACCAATAATGTGAGGATTCCTGCTCTACTAAATTTCTATGGCTGTCCATCTTCCATATGGTTCAAAAAGTGATGAATCTCAATTGAGCCTATTTCTTTCCCTCACATCTTTAAGAAAGCAGAGGATAGAGGATAGATTATATCTCATGGAGCTTTGAATGAGGACACTCAAGGACATGTTCCATTCTTTACCTGTGTCACAGAGAATGTTGCAGAGGCATCTGCACAACTAGACATACATTCCTTGCTGTATGTAGAAAGAATGTCTCATCCAAAGCATCTCATATCTCACCATTTACCCTCGGTCTGTCTCTAGAGATGCCTTTTTCTGACTGTAAAAACAGTGCATGCCATCTTAACACTCCTCAAATCCACATAAACATGCAGAAGGCTGAAAACACACTTAGGGATTGACATTCATTGATATAATGGATAAAAAACAACACATATTTTATTCGTGAGGTGCCTTCATTCAAAGGACTACTACTCATCTGTAATGGATCCCAAGGTTTATGTCCATTCACAAATGAAAATAAATAAATGGATTATTAAAGGCTGGCTATTAGAGACCCATACTCACAGTAGCCATCAATAAAAGGTTATAGAGAAGGAAAAATAAGGAACTGAATATTATCCCCCCCAAAAAAAAACTTTGAAAATTCATCAGTTATTATGTGCTAAGTTCTTTTTAGCATTTTTGCTCTTTGTCTCTAACTGGAAACAAGTTGGGGGTTGGAAAGAAGATGAATAGAGAAAAGTTTCTTTCTGAGAGATCATAAAGGAACTCAATAGCTTAATATTCCATGGAGGAGCTTAAAGCAAAAAAAGTAAGTCAGCTGTTAAGATAAACACCATCCAATATGTCCATAAAACTTTGAATTAGGAGAGCTGTAGCAGGATTTCCCAACCCTGGAAGCCTCTATTTAATGATAAGTATCCAAAGTCACACTAATTCCCAATGAGCAAATAGAAGGAAAAACTATCAGTCTCAAATGAAACCCCCCAAAGACAATAGGGCACAACATATGTCCCTTTACCCTTTCCAAATGTGAGGCATACAGTAGGTTGTCTGGTCCTGTCTTCAGAGAACTTGAGAATTCAAGAAAGGCTGAGCTTTTCAAAGCAAAAAGCTGAGCTCAGCTCTTTTCCCTGTTACTGTGTTATCAGCCTCCTGTACCCACATAGCCCCTAGCCTTCTTAATCCTAAATGCTTTCCTTCTATCTACTGCCCACAGTTTCAGAGCCTGATGGTTCAGATAAACATGTGTCAAATCTTGGTAGCTATACCATTCTTTCCTGGGAAGGTCAAGTAGTCCTTTGAAGACTCTGAAGGACACTCCAAAGTTTAGAAAAAACTACATGATAATACTCCTTGGCATTCACAAAGGCTTTCCACAATTCATACCCAAATTACTTCTTTAGGATCTTCTCCCATTTCCCCTCTCCTTCTACTAGCATAAACTCAACATTCAGGCCTCCATGCCTTTGTATATGCCGTTCACTCTGTCCTTTCTCACCTTTTCCATCCTGAGGACACTTCAGCTTCTCAGTAAAACAGCTTTCAATTCATCTAGGGAAATTTAGTCACTTCTTCCTCTTTGCTTTTAAAGGATTTTGTGCATTTCTCTATTACAACACTGATCACATTATATTACAATTATCTGTTAAATTTGAGGGCAGGGATTACGTCACAAGCAACTAGTGATTAACATAGCCCCTAGCAAATAGTAGATGCTGAATGTGTTTTTAAATCAATGAGTAATCATTATCTAAGAGAATTTGCTTTATTTTTCTGTAAAACTTGTTTTATAATATAGTTGCTTCCAATATGACAACTTATTCTATAATAAGTTGTAATAGAAGGAAAACATTAAGCACTAATTGCATCACTCCTGGAAGGCTATCAGTTTATGTCAAACCAACACAATGAAGTGGAAAAAAATATCAAAATCAGAATGTTAAGCATGGCTTAATTATAGAAATGAAAATTGTGTTTATAAAAAACTATTTGCATTTCCAATTCTCCTTTCTCTCAAATTCAGTATAACTGAAAAATGTCACACATCATTTGTATACTTTGCATCAGAAGAAGTCTTGAGAAATAACAGTACCATAGATTTTTACAATCAAAAGTGGCCTCTTGGTTATCCAGTTCAACATCCTACTATGTTTGAATCTCTACAAAATCTCTGAAAAGTACTTATCACCATTCTACTTGAACCCTTCCAGTGATGGGAGCTCATTACATAAGAAGGCACTTGATTCTATATTTTGATAGTTATGATGTCTGAGTTATGCCCAAATCAGCCTCCTTTACCGTTCAGCTATAGATCACTGTCCTTTCTTCGTAAACTACAGAGAATATGCCTTCTTCCTTATGATAGCCTTAACAATTTTTTAAACAGCTATCATAGTCACCCCAAGTCTTTTCTTTTCCAGACTAAACATCATCAGGTCATTCAACTGCTTCTTACATGTCATGTTTTTCAACATTTTCACCAACACAGTTCATATCTTCTAGACATGTTCCAGTTTGTCTCTAACACTTCTAAAATGTGGAACCTGGAGAATTATGCCAAGTGAGATTTGCAGTGAAGAGAATCTCCTAGATTCGGACTAACATATATCTCTCATTCTAGATTCTGTACAAGTACTGTCCAAACTTGGACTGGCTTTTACTTGATGTAGAAGTAAAGCTTGGCAATAGTTAGTAGGAAAGGGGATGACATGAGGCCTGGGTAGGACCAGAGCTAAGAGAACTGTTTCAGTTCTGGGATTGACTCTTTAGTTGGGAGGCAAGCTGCCTAAATGAGCCCCAGATGCACGGAGGGCATTCAAGGAGTTTTGATGTGATAGGTAGGGACCAAGCTCAAATCCCTGGGCAAAGGGGTTGCAAATGGCCAATCAAATTAAAGTCAAGAAGACTGAGGAGTGAAGATGGGCTACATTTCAAGGGGGAAACTAGAGTAGAAAGAATCAAAATGGCTTTGGATGGCCCCTTGCCAGTGGGCCCTAATCTGGTATTTATGCTCCCCAGTGTGAGTGAGTTAGACTCAGCAGTGGTTTCCCTATGTGTGACTCTTAGGTCCTTCTATTTGAACCTATAATTAGTACTAGAGTTGGTAGGTGTACATCCAAGAGACTTAAATCTTTGGGCTGTCCATGTGCCAGCTGAGGCCTGAATCTCAACAGAGTTGCAACACCTACTCTCCAGTTGAATGGACTCACCCAGGACAAATAACGGGGAGGAGATGATGGACAAACAACATACCAAGGAACTGAGAGTGCCTACAATTGCAAGCAAGAGGGTCCCATCCATCATATGTATGGGATTGAAGCCCCCCCTCAATTAATGGTGGAGTGGGTATCACCATCCCAGAGTCCTCAGGATTGGGAAATGAACTATGGACTAAAATAAACTTACTAGTATTCTACTATAGACTTATTGTGATTCTAGCGATAGAAGAAATACAGTTGTTGTGGAGACAGTGACCCATGGATGTTCTGGGGTTAGGGAGAAGGAAAAACAGGTATAATAGGGGAGCATTTTTGGGACTCGAGAATCATCCTGAATGACATTACAATGACAGATATAGGCCATTATATATCTAGCCATAACCTACATAGTCGAATGGGAGAGTGTAAACTACAGTGTAAACTGTAATCCATGCTTAGTGGCAATGTTCCAAAATGTGTTTATTAATTGCAATGGATATACCACACTGATGAAAGATGTTGCTAATGTGGAAAAATGTAGGTGTGGGGAGTGGGGCATACGGGAATCTCCCATATATTCTCTGCAACATTTATGTAATTGAAGTATTTTTTAAAAAATTTTTAAAAAGTGAAAAAAAATGGCTCTGGAGTCATAAGAACCTATGTTGAATTTCAACCTCTCCACTTTCTAAACCTGTTTCCTCATATAAAAATGGGATACAATGGTGCCTACTTTAAATGATTGCTATGAGGATTTAGTGCTATGAGGATTAGTCTGGTTTATAGTTAGTACTTATCAAATGCTATTAGTAGAGATTAAAATGCATAAACAAAATGTAAATTAAATGTATTTTAAAAGCATTTTCATTTTGAAATGATTATGTACTGAGCATTTTCTTAAATTATTTTTAACACTTCCTTT
This sequence comes from Cabassous unicinctus, assembly GCA_029593785.1. Classification (NCBI taxonomy): domain Eukaryota; kingdom Metazoa; phylum Chordata; class Mammalia; order Cingulata; family Chlamyphoridae; genus Cabassous; species Cabassous unicinctus. The sequence continues at coordinate 4,218 of JAQZBX010026930.1, forward strand.
AAGAAAAGTACTATATCTATATATTTTTAAAGATAACCAAGAATGATATGTATTGGTTGGAAATTGCTTGTAAAGTGTGAATAACATACTACGATACATTATAATCCTAATAATAACTGTACCAATAGTACAGTTAGAATAAGTATATCTTATCTTTAGATTTTACTTGCAAGTAAAATGATGCCTTTATCATGAATTTTTGTAATGAATCTTTTTTGTACTTTAAATTCAGATTTATCAGTCCAGTCAGAATTTTTCTAGGTGATACAATTTAATACTTGTTAGAATCTCCACAAGCCCTTTTCCCAGTTCCATACTATTTTTCTTTTAATATCCAATTATCTAAAACTTAAGAGGAGTGGGCACCACCCAATGGTGGGTGTGTGCTCCTCTAATCCTATAGCTGTGATCCAGAAAAATGGGAGTGACATCATTTGTAACAATAAAAAAGTTTTTCTTGGTCAGTGAAGACCTGTATATAAAAGCCACATTTAAGGGTCTACCGTCCAATTCATCAGCCTTCTAAAGTTTACTCAACATTAAGAAAGCATCAGCTATTAATACACCTGAAAGAGGATCTTGTCTGAAGACATTGCATGGTGAGTTATCTTCATTTACTCTGTTAAAATTAATATGAGATGTTTGGTAATCAAGCAGTTATTTAATGTGTACTGTTTTCTTCAAATATCATGCTACTCAAGGTAAAATGTTAAGGAGGTGTGTGAATAATGTTAAATATAAATTGTCACAAAACAAAATAAACTTGTACTACTAAAATACTTTTAAATCATGTATTTTTGTGTTTTAATTCTTTTAAGATGACTTGCTTTACTTAAAATCATCTGAAATTACTGGCAAAATAAAATCTGATATGATTATGTTTTAATGGAATTGTATTGAAAATTTGAAATAAACAGCCTTATGACTGAGTAATTCTGATTCAAATAACCAGTATAAATTTATAAAGTATAGTTAAAGTTCCATTTTTTCCCTATAGAGTATCAGAATCTAGATTGTTTATTCTATTACTAATAGCTGACTGCTTAATATTTATGTGACTCTTTTAACCTAAATGAAAGTCTTTTCTAATTTTCAAATGTGAAAACTTGTACATGAATTTTATGGGTATTTTACAACTGTCCTTCAACAATTTTTCATGATATTCTTATAGGAAGCCCACCCCTCCCTATTAAGAATAAGGAAGCAAAGCAGCATTGTCTAAGATGACTGACTAGGTGAATATTACAAAGCTAGAATTAGACAGCACTGCTCCCTGTCCCAGCTACAGTGCCAGTTTCTGACATAAATCAAAATCAAAGACTATTCATGTTTTACTCCATCAATAGCTTTACATTGCAGAGTGAAGAGTTACGTGGCAGATTATAATATTTCTTATATTACTTCTCAATGGTGCAGTTTTCCTTTAAAATATGAGTACACAGCTACTCTATGTATATATTAAATGGGGGAACACTGCATAAGAAAAAGCACTTCTATAATAACAGGTTTTGCAATTATTGTAATGCAGATGAAGGCAATAATATTCTACACTGATAGGAAAAGTTTTATGAGCAAAAGATGAAAAAGCTAAACATTATATTAAAAGACGTTGTATAAAATAAGTTGAATAAGATGCATCCGAGCATTTTATTTGGAGCCAAAGCTCTAAATTACACATTTTGCATTAGTGTATAAGGATACACTGATGTATATCTTTCAATGCTTTGACACATCCTTTTATCATAGAAGTGTGCTTATTAATTCAGTAAAAAAATTTTTATATCAGAGACTATTAATTTAGTATTTATGGTATTGCAGTACCTGAAATGAAGTTTACTTATGAAAAAAAGATTTACAAAGTAAATAAACAGTGTTAACAATTTACCTAATTAAGAGAACTCAACTATTTTCAAGCAAACTATAAGCATTTAGCCATAAACAACATAAAATTGGAAGGAAATTTTAAAAAGCAAGCTCTTTCAATTTCTCATGTGGCTTAAAATTCACATATTAAAACTCAAAAGGATACCTAAGGAAGTAAAACTAATCTAATTTCTCATCAAATTATGTGCATATATAATATATACTAATCTATCTAAAATAGGCTGATCCAAAAGCTTCTCATGAAAACCAATCCAATTAGTTTACTGTCACACTCTGTGCATAGTTGTATGGTTATAAATGTAAACTACTATAATGCTAATTATATAGTTTGGAGTATTGAAAATATTTTTAAATACCTCCTTTTTGCTCTTCCTTTTAGTGAAGATGATGCCCGCAAAAGACATGGCTAAAGTAATGATTTTCTTGTTTGCAATTTGTTTTCTTACAAAATCAGAGGGGAAAAACATTAAGTAAGTACTGTAGCCTATTCTGCATGGTGAGGGAATGGGAAATGGATTTTTAAGTTGCTTTTATGACTTGGAAGTGGGAGCTAATGGAGTGGCCCTTTCTTTTTTCTGTTACTCCCAGGAAGAGATCTGTGAGTGAAATACAGCTTATGCATAACCTGGGAAAACATCTGAATTCGATGGAAAGGGTGGAATGGCTGCGTAAGAAGCTGCAGGATGTGCACAATTTTGTTGCCCTTGGAGCCCCTATATTTCCCAGAGTTGGTGGGTCCCAGAGGCCCCGAACAAAGGAAGACAATGTCCTGGTTGATAGCCATCAAAAAAGTCTTGGTGAGGCAGACAAAGCTGATGTGGATGTATTAATCAAAGCTAAATCCCAATAAAAACAGCTATGATCAGAGCACAGCTCTAGATAGAGTAGGGAAACATTATTACATACTGCTAAGCTTTAATAAAATCAAGTGTCAATATTTCTAATATTGCCAAGCTTTACATTGTTAGCCATAATTGATGAAATTTTAATAGACTTTTGATTCTTTTATTAATTTAAAAAGCTGTTTTTTCTATTTCTATTATTCTTTTTAAAGTATGTTATTGCTTAACTTATAAAATAAAATTGCATCTTTTAACTTCTCTTCCTCTTACAATGAAAAATAACAATTTAATTATCATGATTCTAAATAAATGAAATTATTTTTCACTTTTTACAAGTATGACTTTTTGGTTATGACTGACGCCAATATATTTAAATAGACCATGACTAGATTAGAACAATTCAAAATGTTTTGTAAACATGTTTCACATCATTTTGATATATTGAACATCATCCTTTTTTTTTTTTAAAGATTTATTTATTTTTATTTTATTTATTCCCCCCCTTGCTGCTTGTGCTGCTGTGTCCATTCGCTGCGTGTCTTCTCTGTGTCTGCTTATCTCCCCCTTGCTGTGAGGTCTTGCTGCATCAGCCCACAGCGCTGCGCAAGCCGGCCTGCCCTCACAAGAAGGCCTAGGGATGCGAACCCGGGCCTCCCATATGGTAAACGGGGGCTCTATCCACTGAACCACACCCGCTTCCCAAACATCATCCTTTTGACATCACCAAAGTACCAGATCCCCAAGTTCTCTATAGATAGATAAATGTCCTCTTTGTTTCAGAAAAAGAAATGATGAAATGCTCAGCAATTTCTACTGTTTTTTTTTTAAAAGACATAAAATGGCCTGAAACTTGAATGCAAAAAGCATTTGCCCATACACAAACTCATTGGTCATATTTTCTAGTCTGGACTCAAAATTGCAAGGGTTAGAATTTTCATATTTATTAGAATATAAATTCATTCATTCATTCAACAAAGATTTATTTAGTGCCCCTTATTTGTCATGTACTTTATTAGGAGCTGTGCATATAATGGTGAGCAAAAGAGACATTTCCTATCTTTATGGAGCCTACAATTTAGTGGGAAAGATGGACATAATTCATTATGAACTTTGAAAAAAATGTTATGAAAGAAAAGTACAAGATACTGAGTATAAAATACAGAGCCCTGAACTATTAGATAAGTGCTGTACAACAGAATTTTCTCAAAGAGTTAAACATAGAATTATCACATTACTTGGCAATCTCAATTCCAGGTATATGTCCAAAAGAATTAAAAGCAGGGATTCAAACAGATATTTGTACACTAATGCTCATAGCAGCATTTTCCACATTAGCCAAAAAAGCAGAAGCAATCCAAATATCCAACAATAGTTGAAAGGATAAACAAAATCTGGTATATACATACAATGGAATAATATTCAGCTGTAAAAAGGAATGAAGTTCTTATACATGCTAGAACATGAATGAACCTTGAAGATTTTTTTTTCAAAGATTTTTTTATTATTTATTTATCCCCGCCCCCCCCCCGCCCCACCGCCTCATTGTTTGCAGTCACTGTCTGCTCTCTGTGTCCTTTTGCTGTGTGCTCTCTGTGTCTGCTCATCTGGGAACTGAACCTGGGACCTCCCATGTGGGAGAGAGGCACTCAATAGCTTGAGCCACCTCAGCTCCCTGGTTTGTTGTCTCTCTTAGAGGTTCTCCCTTAGGTTTGCAATGATTAACAGGTCATAAGACCATGAATCAATACCCCTATGACATAAATTGAAGAAAGGCAGCCTCCAGCCATAACCCACCTGACTAACTGAGCAAGCCATTGCAGCTCATCCCCTCCCAAGAATAAACAAAGTGGAGCAGATAAGGGCCATCACCCTCTCCAGGCCCAAGCACCACCAACCCCTCCCATATTCCAAGACCTCCTAGCCCATTCCCCGCTGGCCATTTGGCCCCAGGCTGTACTCAGTTTCCCCGCCTATTGATGTACTGTATAAAGTCATATCCACCACCTTCCATGGGTGGACTGAAGTCTCTCTACAGATCCCCGCCATGCCAGTGGGGGCGCTGAAATCTATTCTTCAGATCCCCTCTGTTGGAAGAGTTTCCCAATAAACTTTCTGCCTGCAATCATAAGTCTCTGTGTCCCAGTGAGCACCTTTTTTCTCTAACAGTCTCTCATTTTCTTTCCTCTTTATGTCTCTTTGTTGCATCATCTTACTGCATCAGCTTGTTGTGCCTGCCTGTTGCACCAGCTCTCCTTCTCCAGGAGGCACCGGGAACTGAACCCGGGACTTTCCATTGGTAGGTGGGAGCTCAATCGCTTGAGCCACATTCACTTCCCTTGAAGATATTATGTTGAGTGAAATAAGCCAGACACAAAAGGACAGATATTATATAGTTTCACTTACATTAAATGACTAAAATATGAAAATTCATAGAGACAGAAAGTAGATTACAGATTACCAGGGGTGATGAGTGGAGAATCAGCTTTATAGGTACAGATTTTGTGTAGGGAGTGATGGAAAAATTTTGGTAATGGATTGTGGTGATGATAGCATAACATTGGGAATGTTATTACTACCATTCAATTGTGTACTTGAAATGGTTGAAATTATGTTACCACAATTAAAAAACAAAACAAAAAGTCCACATATGCTTGAAAACTGAGCTGTCTATGATCTTCCATTGGTCTTTTTGTCTACTGTTATGCTAATACCAAAATGTCTTAAATCTACAGTCATCTGGTAGAACAATTCATTACACATTATTATTTCTTTTCATAAGTGTTTAGGCTATTCTTCACCCTTTGCATTTTCATTTTTGTTTTAGAAACAGCTTGCTAAATTTCTCCCCTCTCCCTCTCCCTCACACACACATACACATCAAACCTATTGTTTTGGCACTGATACTGTAGATTAATTTTTAGAGAATTGATATTGTTACAATATTGAGTACTCCAATCCATAATATAATATCTTTCTCCAGTTAATAGGGTCTTATAAATTTCTCTCATTCATGTTTTTTCACATGCTCATGAAATTTTTATTTGTTGCCTACCAAATTTAGAATTGGGTAATTTCACATTTGGATTTTCAATTTTCAGAAGTATTTTTAAAAAAATAAACTAGAACAGAGTGATTAAATATAAAGATGGGATCCTAAGAATTGACTGAGTCTGATTCTGATGCTCATTTTGTCTCTTAAGATTGTTTTCTCTTGCCTTTTAGCATACCTTGTAATTTTTTGTTGAAGGCCAGACATGATGTATCTAGTAAAAGAACTGAGATAAGGCTTTTAGTGTGAGGTTTTATATTAATCTGGCTATGATCAGGGCTGTATATAATGTTTGCTCTAACTGTAGGTGCCAGAGGCTTCAGTTTCCATGTTTGTTGGGTTTTTTTTTCCTTCTCCTGTTGACTTTTGGTTTCCCTAACAACCCCTTCTTAAATAGAATTTTGTCTTGCCACTCTCTGTTGTAATCCACTGTTATTATACTGGAGCCCTGTTGATATGATGGGAAGGTATTGGGGAGGGGAAGTGTTCCATAATCCTATGATTAAATCTAAGTTATTTTTGTGGGCCTGAGTTTCTGAGATGTGACCTTCAAAAGTGCTTCTTAGCCCTCCCACCCCCCCGCCCCCCGCCCCCACCCCCTTACTTGAAACAAGGTTAAATGTCCTTCCCCCATGTCAGATAAGGCTTTGGTAAAGTAGTTTCCCTTAAGATGGGCCTTTGTTATGGACAACACTCTTGCATTTCATAATGGCTACTTTTTTTCTGCTCCTGCCCAAAGCAGGAGGGAATTTTTCTCTGATCTTCACTGTGAGAACATGATGGGGCTCCTGGAGGTAAACACCATGAAAGTGTAGGGGCTCCTCTAAGACTGAGACCCTAAAGTTTTTAATTCTCAAACTAATCCACACTTAGACTCAAGCAATTAATTCATGAATTACCATTTAAGTGTTCTTACCAGGTACTCAGGTACTGGCTCAACTGTCTTCTGATCCTAGTAAGCCGATCTGGGCCATGTTTCTTTGTATTCACCTGTCTCTCCAGTTTCTGGGTGGTAGTTTGTACTGTGACCTCAATTCTCTGATGGATCGAAGAAGTCATTGATTTTCAGTTTGTTCAGCTTTCTTCTTGTAAGGATGGGAGTGATGACTTCTAAGCTCTTTGCTTTTTGGAGCTTAAACCGGAAGTATGCTTCTGTTTTCTTAGAGTTTTATAGTGTTAACTGTTACATTTAGGTCTTTGAACCGTTTTGAGTTTATTTTTCTGTATATGAGGTAGGGTTCCAAATTTCTTTTGTATGTAGATACTGTTTGTTGAAAAAATTATTCTTTCCCCATTGAATTGTCTTCACACCCTTGATGAAAAATCAATTGACCATAAATATGAGGGTTAATATCTGGACTCTTAAATTCTATTCCATTGATTTAAATGTCTAGCATTATGCCAGTACCACACTGTCTTGATTACTGTAGCTCTGTAGTAAAATTTAAAATCGTGAGGTACAAGTCTTCCAACTTTGTTCTTCCCTTTTAAAATTATTTTGGCTATGCTAGGTTCTTTGCATTTCCATATAAATTTTAGGATTAGCCTTGTCAATTTCCACACCAAAAAACAGTTAAAGGTTTGAGAATTTAGCCTATTGCAAGCCTATTGAAAGATTTGAGGATTAACCTATTGCAAGCTAACAAATTACAGAAAAAAACCTGCAGACTGCTGCTTCAATCTAACATTTCAGGACCCTATTATATTCCAATTCCAATCCACTTTTCTCTCATTACTTCCTATTCATTCCTTTTAATTGCTTTTCCATTTATATGCCTTTTTCAGTCTTTCTATTCCTACTATCTCTTCAGGTATGAATCCTACCTATTCCCAGATCAAACACCCTTCTTCTGCACTTTCTTCATCTCTCCAATGAGAAGTAATTTTTCCTATCTCTGACCTTCCATACCACATTAACTCTATCTCCCTCTGAAGGAAAACAAATATGTTTTCCTTCATATTTTGTTATATGTCATTTTTATTAATAGAATCTGCATATTAATAATGTCTGTATCTTCCCTAGTATTCTTAGAGTCTTGATCAAGAAATATATTTACTGAATGAAATATATGAATGAGGTGGGGTAAGGTATAGAATTCTTTGTGTTGTGATTTTTCTGTTCCAGCTATGAGGTGGCAGTGCTCAAACTTTGCAGTACAAAGAATTTTAAATCCCAGGTTAAAGTTAAATAGGATACTGGATCTGTGGATTATCATTAATTTGATCAAGTAGTCCAAGCAAAAGTCTATTTTAATTATTCTATGCCTTGAAACAATCTTGCCTTTGCAGGCTATGAGGTACAATAATATAGACAACTAAAGGAACTTGTTCATTGCTTCTATATGAATCTTCTATTTCTGTATTGACCTCTTTGGTATGTGCCTTGACATTGTGGAAGAAAGACTTTCATTAAGGGTCTGAACCTTAGCCCCTTCAGTCAGTAAACTAGCATTTGTAAATTATGCAGGGCAGATTTGTGTTGGTCCAACCCAGTGGTATTACCTACCAGATGTATAGCTGCTTCTAGTGCTCTCAATTTAATATCTGGGTTTTTTTTTTTTTTTTTTTAAAGCAAAGGACACTGGGAACTTTATTAGATTTCCTTGTTGTTATTTTTGTTTCTTTTAAAGAATAACAGAATGAACTAAGCTCCAGACTCCTCAAAGCAGGGTAAGATGGTTTGAACAGGGTAAGATGGTTTGAACAGATTCCAGCATGGAACAACAAAGTATCTGTATTTTCCCTGAAATCTTTCGCTGATATGAGTCTTCCAATATTTCCTAGAAAATTCCCAAAACTTGGACTAGAATTTGCGAATTATGCCAAGCAGAGCACCTGATTTGACTCACAGAAGGGTTAGAACTACTTGGTTTTTGTTTTCCTATTAAGTGATGGGCTTTTCTGATGTGCTGAGAGTAGGGTATGCCAAATGAAACTATAGTATACAGAAATATAACAATGTGAAAATGAGAAAGGTGGAAGACTTGTAGTGAAATATCAGAGGCTTTCTTTAGAAAATGATGGCTTTTACTTTTTTTCTTTTTTGATGACTTCTATTTTGATATGGGGAAATGTTTCCTGTTTCACAGTATTCACTAACCCTAATTTGGACTATAGAATCACCACTCTTAGGCATAGCATACAGGAGAAAACTTTGATAACAAATTAATATTGGTGTGGTTTTTGTTTTTTATTTTTTTGCCGGAGGATTTTCTTGAAGTTTCTCCATGAGATTACCTGTATGTATTGCAAAAAATTAGATTGCTCTTCTTGCTCAGAATTCTTCAAAGATTATCGACAATTTAGAATATTAATAATGTAACAATAACATTGTATACTATGACAATAACCTCTCTTTCCCCTAGACCTCTGGCATTTAAGTGTCCTTAAGGGAGGAAGAGGATGGTCACTAACCCTATAACTGTCCAGCTCATTGGTTTGGAAAACACATTGGATATGACACGTGGGAGCCATGGGCTTTTCTTTTCTGAACTAATCAAAGTTCTCCACGCAAAATCTGTTTCATACCAAATTACTCAAACCAGGTCCTCTTCCTCCTTGCTTGCTCTGCTTGCACACTCTTCCCACTCTTCTCAAAACTCGGGAACTCTCACTCATTCAAGATCCAGCTCAAATGTAAATCGCTAGTGGAGGCTTCTTCAACATGGCAGATAGACTTGTTTAATCCCTCTCTGCTCCCAAATTCACTGGGAGCAGCAAGGTTTTTAGCACGAAGTAATGGGATTATCTACTTTTGTGTTGGCCACGCCCCCAGGCTGTGTGAGCTTCGAGTGAGGAGACTTTTTTAGTTCTTCCCGTTTTGATTCGTCTAGCATTCTAGCACACGGTAGGCTCGTTAATGTTGAATGATTGAGACTACATTATTTGGCAGCCAGGGAGCGTATCCCGTCCAGGTTAAGTTCGAAAGGCGGCCAAACTGCAGGAGTTTCCGCTAGCACATTGGTTCCCGCCAAATGAGGGTTCAAAAATAAGCAGCGGTGCACGCTAGGGAATAGAGAGTGCCCCTCATGACTACCGCCTTTCACGAAACCGGGTAGGTCAAAGCAGGAGCGATTTCGTAGCTTGCTCTATTGAGGCAAACGCTCTCCGTGAGCTGAGTCCCAGAGGTAGTTATCCAACTCCGGTCTGGAGACTATCCGCCTTTTTCTAACAGTGACAGGAAGTCAAAGGGGTAACTGCTCGCAGCCACTAAGGGTCGATGCTCGCTGTTGATCCGGAGCTGACGTCTGTGAAGAAAGGTCACGCGGCGGCTTCCTTTCAGCCGCCGCACTTCGGGTGCTGAGGGCCTTCCCCAGGCATTAACCCCCGAAGCCACCAGGCATTCGGCGCCCCGCCCACCTCGGGCGGGGAGCCACCATTCTCGCGAGAAGGCAGTAGCCGCGCCTCTTCGGGCTGCAGGCTCTCGCGAGAAGAGGCTGTGGAGCCGGCCTGCAGCTTGCCCAGTCGGCTTTGGTATCCGCCACCGCTTGAGTGGCCGCCGGCACGGCCACCCGGTGAGATATCCGGTTGAGGAGGAAGCGGAGGTGTCGCTGGCCCTGGCCTTTGCCTGAATTCTCAGTGGCTACTCGAGGGGGAATACAGGTTCGAAGGTGACTGGACTCAGCTGGGGAATTCGGTGAGGGCGGCGCCGAAGGCTGAGGTTGGCGGGGGCGAAGAAGAGAAGTGGGCGGAGGGCGAATCTGGGCATGGTAGCGGGGCTGCTGTGGGGATGGTCTGGGGGCAGGGACCCTGCTAGGGCACCGTGGGTGAGGTTCTGGGCCCCAGCTGCTGGCACCCAATTCGGGGAGGCAGGGATGGGACTTGGGTTTTGAGGTGCTGCTTTTGGGGTCGAGAGTCCGGAGGCGTTTCCCCAGGGATGAAGGCGATACTCTTATCCCACTTCCCAAGGCAAAGTAACCCGCGCCCCGCCCCTTGCCTGTCATCTCTGGGCCAACGCAGTGACTTCCTGAGGAGGGCGCATCACAGTAGGGGATAAGGTAGTCTCCCTTTGGGTGAAGAGGAGTGAGACTCCAGTAATGTACTGCGCGGTTTTATTCGCTAACAGTATCACGTATAGTAAAGCTTTGTTTTCCCTAGACTTAACAAAAGGCTGTTTTTTTCCTTTTTAAGACGCAAGTCTCCTAAAATCCTTTCTCCTTGGGATTGGGAGGGGTGGAGGTGAGACATTGCTTAGTAATTTGTTAGTGTGGGGCAATGTGACCATCTGTGGGCCTCACATATTTCGGACTTCTCTTTTCTCCCCGGTATTTTGAGTTCATGATGAAAAGTCATTAGTCCCAGACATGCTAAAGACAGACCGTCACCTGCTTGTCAGTTTGTGCACTTCGCAAATAAAAATTAAAAAAATTTTTTTAATCTTGGGGCTTTTTATTTAAATTAATCTGAATGAAGCAGCACGTTTATTTTATTTAGACAGCTACATAAATTTGATCAGGATTTTTTAGAGAGGGGTTTAGGGATAAATTTTGACTTAAAGAGCTGTAAAAATTAGGATAAGAGTTATAATAAGGTATGCAACCATAAGGGCCAAAAAGTTTCTGAACTGGAGAGCCCATCAGGACAGAAGTCAGGGTCTTGAAACTGAACATGTATTTGTCATTTGAATATGAAGCAAAAAACAGTGGAAAGTATCTGGGAAACGATTTGATGTTGATTTGTTGTTAAGATTGTTGAAAAAGTGTTTTGAGGACAACTATTTTTGAATGTGTAAATTTGTTTCATGAATTTCCCTAACATTTCTCAGAGTTAATGACCTAACTGCTGTTCTTACACATCAGGAGAAAGTGAGAAGGGATGTTCTAAAGCATGGATTGTAGTAAGGAATCATGGAACAGCATAGTGTTCTATCAGGAAAGCTTTTAGTGTCAGCAGTCTTTTTGAGCTCTTTCACCCTTTTTTCTCACTCAAAAAAACTTTCAGATGGGCTTTTTACCCTTAGTCATCCCTACACTAGTCTGACTTCTTTTTTCTTCATTAGTTTCTTCCTTCCTTCCTTTCTTTTTCTTTCTCTTTTCTTTTTGTTTTCTCTTTTCTTTCTCTTTTTCTTTTCTTTCTTTTTCTTTCTTTCTTGTCATCTATGAAATTGCATACTACGTGGCTGCTTTGTGGCTTATTTAGGTGACTTAGTGAAATGTTGGAAGTGATCTGGAAAATATTATTCACCTTTCAAAGGAATAAGTTATTAGTAGCAAACTCAAATGCCTTCAGGTATCAGTCAGATAATGAAAACCAGTGAAATGTACTAGAGGGTTTATGTCTCATCTAAGAGGACTTCCAGTTTTCAGGTTCACGTGATGGGTGACATACATGGGCCCAGTGTTGTCATATCGTCAGGCTCTCAAGAGAACACAGAAGTCTAGATTTTTGGTTGCAATCTGTTGATTTTTAAAATATTGACAACTAATTAAAAAAATTTAAAAATAACATCACGTATCATGTGGCTCAACTAAACCCATCTGTAGTTGTATCTTTTTTTTTTTGGAGGTGAGGCGGTATTGGGGGATTGAACCCTGGACCTCGATGTGGGAAGCTGGCACTCAACCACTGAGTTACACCTGCTCCCGATGTGGTTGTATCTGGCTCACCATTTTAGGACCTCTGTTATAGGTCAAGTATATACATTTTACATCAGAAAAAAAAAAGGATTTGAAGCAGTATGCTAATTAGCTTAGAATTTAAAATCTAGGAGGACTTGGAAAAATGTCAAATCTAATTGAAACCAATAGATAAGTTTAATAAAATACAGTAGGACAAATTGAACTGGCACTTTTTGTTAATACACAGAAAAACTGAAGAAAAAAGCTCATTACTTATGGCTTAGTAACTCAGAGTTCTGAGCAAAGCTGGTTTATGGGTATCTTGTAAGGAAGCACTTTATTGCACTTGCAACTAATACATAAAATGGAGTCCAGGAGACCCTTTACAACATGTCTCAGATTTTGAATGTTTATTGTTTGCCATGCCATCCCACATTGTCTCTAGGCTTTGACTAAAAAAAAATTTTTTTTTACTTTGAAATACTTTCAAACTTACAGGACATTTACAGACATAATACAAACCCCATACAGAGAACTTCAACAAACCTCTACCCTCCCAGATACCCAGAGCCACCAGTTTGAACACCTTGTCACCTTTTCTGTATAATCATCTCTCTCTCCCTCCATCTCATGTCTATTTATCAATCCATTTTTTGAACTTTTGAGTATAGGTTGTGTACATTATGTTCCTTAACACCTACTGCCATGTACATTACTTAAGAACAAGGATATTCACTTACGT
>JAQZBX010026930.1:17391-28812 GCA_029593785.1 Cabassous unicinctus
TTTTTTTTTTTTTTTTTTTTCCTCGGTGGGAACATATATGCAACATAAACTTTCCCACCTCAACCAAACATACCATTCAGTGGGATTATTCACTTTCACTATGTTATGGTACTCTTACCACCCTCCATTACTAAAACTCTCCCATCTTTATAAAAGCCAACAGATTTCTGGTATTTTGCATCAGTACCCCTTTGGCTGACTAGCATACTCATCCAATCAGTTGAAGGCCTTAAAAGGGGAAGTGATTTCAGCATTCAGAGAGAGAATTTCTATCTCTGCTTCACACAGCCAGGATATCCTGGGAACTCATCAGTGACCTTCATTGGAGCCCCTTGTTTGCAGCCTGCCCTATGGAATTTGGACTTGTGTATCCCCACGATTGTGTGAGACAATTTTATAAAATCTCATACTATTTATTGATATCTCTTGTTCTGTTTTCCTAGAGAACCCTGACTAATACAACATCTTAATAATATTTAGTATTCCTATCTGCGAACATGGAATATTCTTCTATACTCTCATAAAGAGAAATCCTGGACATAAATATCATTGTCCCATAGGGTTAGGAAATTTTCTACCATTATTTCCTCACATATTTCTTCTGCCCCTTTTCCCTTTTCTTCTCCTTTTGGGACACCCATGGCACATATGTTTGCACATCTGTTGCTGTCATTTAGTTCTCTGAGACCTTGTTCAATATTTTCCATTCTTTTCTTTTTTTGTTCTTTTGTATGTTTGCTTTCAGAGCTCCTGTTTCATGCACACTAATCCTTTCTTCTGCCTCTTCAAATCTGCTGTTATATGCCTCCAGTGTATTTTTTATTTTATTGTGCCTTTCATTCCCATGAGATGTGCTATTTTTCTGTGTATGCCTTCAAATTCTTTGTGCTCATCCAGTGTCTCCTTGGAAGTCCTTAATATCTTTAGCCATCTCATTGAATTTATTAAGGAGATTTGTTTGAACATCTATGACTAGTTGTCTCAACTCTTTTATATTACTTGTTGGCTTAGTTTGTTCCTTTGACTGGGCTGTATCTTCCTGTTTCTGAGTATGGATTGTATTTTTTTGTTGATGTCTCAACATCTGACTTACTAGATGTATTTATTTTTGGTCCCTTTTCTCTCTTAATTTGGGGCTTTCTATTTGATTGACTTTGCACTACAGCCCCTCTTTGTTACTTGGTTCAACTTGATTTGGAATTTTACAGTGGCTCATGTTTAGTCAATCTGAATATTTTCTGCTCTTTTTCATTTGTTTGTTGCCCTTTTTCCCTTGCTGGTTGTGATAGGAGCTGAGGATGCGGTTGGTACTATAAGCTGTGGAGGCTGAAGGTGTTCTTGTTGCTCCAGGAACTTATGAAGCTTCTCCCACTTTTCTTCTCCGCCAGGGGTAGGGATGGAGCCACAGCTGTGTGCAGTAATCCAAGCAGTGTAGGCCAAGACTGTCTGTAGGTGCCTGGAGACAGTGATGAAGCTCCATGCTCCTTCCTCCCCTGCTTGTGGCGGGGATGGAGCCACAGTGTGGGCAGCAAACTTGCCTTGTGAGTTAGAACTGACTTCAGTTTCCCAGGTAGACTGATGAAGGCCCAGCTCTCCTCCTCCTAAGCAGGAATGGAGCCTCCTTTGTGCCCAATCTAGTTTGTGTGGGCCAAAAGTGACTGCAGTTGCCCGGAGAGGGTAAGGGAGCTCTGTAACTCCTCCTGTTCTGTCAGGGGCAGGGAATGGAGCCACAGATGTAGCTCCACATTATTGGCAATCTAGTTGTGTGAGCCGAAAGCGACTGCAGTTGCCCTGAGAGGCTGAGGCTATCCCTCCTCTTGCCCTGTCAGGTGTGGGAACAGAGTTAGAGATGTTTCTAACAGTATGTTCCATGCAGGCTGAAAACGGCTGCAGATGGCATCAGAGGCTGTGGGGAGCCCTGTCATCTTCCTTCCTCCTCTTGTCTTCCCAGTACTCTAGTTTGTGTGGGTGAATGCACCAGGAGAGGTTGAGGAAACACTGCCCACCTCCTATCCTATTGGGGGCGGAGATGTATCCACAGGTTTGCCCACCAATCTAGTCCATGTGGACTGAAAGCACCTGTAGTTCCCCGGAGAGGTTGGTGCAGGTCCCCCAAGCTTCCTCCCTGCCATAGGTGGGGCTGGATCCTAGGTGTGGCAGTTTGAGATTATTTATGAATCCCAAAAAGAAAGATTATGTTTGTAAATTTATCTGTTGCTCTGGGTATGATACCCTTTGACTGCATTAGAGTCAGCTGAATGTCTTGATTAAATTACTTGTTGAGATTAGGACTTTGATTCGACCGTGTCAGAAGGTCATTACTCAGATTGAGTCCCCAACGCTTTGGTGGGCTGATATAAATGGACACTTAAGAAGATGCACAGAAGAGGAGAGAATTTGGTCATTTTGGTCCTGCCATGTGACAGAACGGAGAAGGCTCAAACAGCTAAAGTCCCAGGAAGAGAGAGCAGCTGAGAAGACCCGAGAGACTAGGTAGAGATCATGCGCCATCTTGCTTCAACTCGTGGCCACAGACTTTGTTGAGAAAGTAGTCTTGAGTCGGACTCTTTAGGGACTTGTAATTTTTTACCCCAAATAAATACCCTTTATAAAAGCTAACAGATTTGCATCAGTACCCCTTTGGCTGACTAATACACTAGGCTAGGGCTGCAGTCCAACCTGGGTATAAAGAAGTTGGTTCCTGCCTTCACTGTGATTTTTAATCAGCCCTGCTTCCCCTCATGTCAGGGGTAGAGTTAAAATGGAGGTTACTGGCTGTAGCAGTTTCGCATTGTTTATGAATTCCAAAAATAGTTATTGGATTATATTTGTAAACTGGTCTGTCAGAGTTATCACTTTTAATTGATTAAATTGTGATTAGGACTTTGATTGGGCCACATCAGTAGGGCATTGAGTCCCCACCCCTTGGTGGGTGGGAACTCACAGAGAAAAGACATGGCAAAGGACCGAGTTGTAGTTTTGATGTTGAGTTATGATCCTGGAGGCCGGGAAATAAACACACAGAGAAGCAGATACATGAGGAAAGAGAGAAGTCTCCATCAAACACAGGCAGAGGCCTCGGGGAGAGAGACAGAGCTGTTTGCCTGATATTCTACAGCTGGCTTTGTGGAGAAAGCAGAGCAGCTGAGTTCGAAGAGAAATGAGCCCCAGGAAACCTGAACCCTTGCAGATGTCAGCAGCCAACTTGCTCCAACATGTGGCAATAGACTTTGGTGAGGGAAGTAACTTACGCTTTATGGCCTGGTAACTGTAAGCTTCTACCCCAAATGAATACACTTTATAAGAGCCAACAGATTTCTGGTATTTTGCATCAGCACCCCTTTGGCTGACTAATACACCAGCCTCCTTCTGACTTGGACAGGCTCAAACTTTAGCTGTTCTTAGGATTGGACTTTTGCCAGGTGAATTTACTAATCAGTAGCTGAAATCAGTGCCTGACCATCTCTTTCTCCCCCATTTTTGGGAAATTGAGCTTCCAACTCCAGCCATAATCTTCACTGCAAATGGGCAGTTTCCTCCTTCCGTTCTTCCAAGGATGTTGCAGCATGCTCTTTTGGTCTCCTGGGCTCCTCAAACAGGTGTTTTAGGGAGCTCTCGGTGATTACTAACTGTATTGTAGGACGAGCTGACTCTTGGAGCTCTTTACTCTGCCGCCATTTTACTTCCTCCTCCTTTCTGATTGTTTTGTTTCATTTTTGGTTCAGAACTTAAAGTAAGGGGAAAGAAAGAGGTAGTTATAGATGTTCTTAATGGAGGAAGAACTACTTTGAAGATTTTTTTCTCCCTCTTGCTTAGAATGTTCGTTAGGGCTCAGACTTGGGACCCTTGATACTAAGACTTACTTTGCTAAGAAGATTATCAGATGGAAGGTAAGAAATTAAAATTTAAAGAGATGCTCTCTGGGGTAAGGTTAAGAGGTTGGTAAGTATTAGTAGGCAGTGGGAATATAGTGAGCTTGAAATAGTAGAAACTTGAACATAAAAATGCAAATATTTCATATCAAATCAAACCTATGTCATAGTAGGATTCTGAAGACTAGTAAAATGCTAAAAGATATCTTTGCCAGTAAAGGCATCTTTACCTTATTAATAGTTTAATTATATTATTCTGTTTAAAGCTGTAAGGTATCTGATTACAGGGTGCTTATTTTTATTTTTGCAATTGAAATGAGTAATCTATTAGTATTTTTGGTTACAAACTAAAATTAATATTTAATTTTTAGTTGGGGATGCTAGTCTGTCATAGTGAATCACTGGTTGATGTACTTGATTAGAATCATAGTATCCTAAGGTCATTTATAATTGTTTTCATACTTTTCTGCTTGGAATGTAATGTTTGGGATTATTTAGATCTTGATTTAGGTTTAAAGCCCACTATTAGCTCTGACCTTAAAATTATTTAGCCTTTCTGAACCTCACATGAAAAATGGGTATAGAACACAATTGTCAGGAGTTGAAGAATGAAAGAAATACAGTTCATAAAAGTGCTATGTAAATAGTAAAATGATGATTTTTAGTTTGCCAAAGGACTGCAGATGCAAAGTACCAGAAATGGGTTGGCCTTTTTTTTTTTTAAAGATTTATTTATTCCCCCCCCCACCCCGTTGTTTGTGCTTGCTGTCTGCTTTCTGTGTCTATTTGTTGTGTGCTCTCTGTGTCTGCTCATCTTCTTTTTAAGAGGCACTGGGGACCGAACCCAGAGGAAGTTGTCCAATTGCTTGAACCACATCCGTTCCCTGCTTGTTGTGTTTCTCTTTGTGTCTCCTCCTTGTGCCTTCTCGTTGTGTCATCTTGTTGTGTCAGCTCATTGCACCAGCCCCTTGCATCAGCTCTCTGTCTTGCTCTTTAGGAGGCACTGGGAACCCAACCTGGGACCTCCCGTATGGTAGGCAGGCACCCAACTGCTTGAACCACATACGCTTCCCTGGGTTGGCTTTTATAAAGATGATTTATTTGGGGTAAAAACTTACTGTTTCAAGCTTACTGTGAAAAGTCCAAACTGAGGCACCACAAGAGGTGCTTTCTCACCAGAGTCGCCTACTTCTGCCGTCTCAGCCTTTCCCTTCAGCTCACTGCTTTGTGGGCCCAGCCTCTAGGCGCCTTCGTGCTTAAGCTTTCCTCTAGTCCTCTCTCGCATGGCATGATAAAATGTGACGGCTTCCTTTTCCTGTGTTTGTGTGTGTGTGTCCCTCTTTTTCTGTGTCTCTGTTTTTATCAGACCCAGCAAGAGGGCAGAGCCTCAGCATGAATCATGCTCCACTGATATGATACAATCAAAATCCCAAAAGCAATCTGACCTTTCAACCAAATTTAATGCAGTCAAAGGGTATTACACCCACAGGAAGAGATATAGTTTAAAAACATAATCTTTCTCTTTTTGGGATTCATAAAATAATTTCAAATTGCCACAATGATACATGAATATAAATTGTTAGCACTTTGTTCTGTGTTTAGAAAATAGCATGCTGGCATTATGCCTCCCTCCCCACCAGTAATCTTGAAACATCCATCCGGTAAATTTACATTTACATCTGGCTGTCTCCTTTGGCAGGAACCAGTTCAAATGATTTTAAAGCCTTGCCAATGTGACTGCACCACTGGAAATCACAAAGCCTTTTCTTTTTCTTTCTATTGCCCTTATTAAGCATAGAGCATTAGGAAGCTCATTTTCTTCCATTGACTCTCTGGTATCCATGTAATTTGAATGGTGGTAAAAAGTAGAGAAAAAGGAAGGGATACTAGATTGGAGAGAGAAGAGATGGCATGGCATTTAAAAAAATCATCTATTGGGATATTGTTATCTAATTCCAACAAGGAGAAAATTATCCTCTATCTTATATTTGTAGATTATATTAAATGATACCTTAAAAGTAAGTTTGAAGCTTAGATACATGAGTAAGAATCTCAAGTGCAGAATTGTGCAATGAATTGTTTTTTTTTTTTTTCTCTATGATAGTACTGAATTATTTTATTATTATTTTTTAAAAAGATTTATTTAATTTATTTATTTCTCCCCATCCCCTTGTTGTGTGCATTTGCTGTGTCTGTTTGCTATGTGCTGGTCATCTTTTTAGGAGGCACCAAGAACCGAACCTGGGACCTCTGATGTGGGAGGGAGGCACTTGAGCCACTTCTGGTCCCTGATTTGTTGTGTTGCTCATTACATTTTCCTCCTGTCTCTTGTTGCGTCAGCTTGCTGCGCCTGCCTGTCACATCAGCTCTCAGTCTTGCTCTCTGTCTTCTTTAGGAGGCACTGGGAACTGAACCTGGGACCTCCCAAGTGGTAGGTGGGAGCTCAATCGCTTGAGCCACATCTGCTTCCTCTGAATTAAAAGTAATTTAGAGCAGTTTGTTTTATTCAGTGCAGAACTGAATTTAATTTTTTTCTGTCACCTAGGGAGCAAGCAGTAGAATCTGCTCTGTCTATTTAGTTCTTCAGAATTTTCCTAAAGAAGACACCTGTAACTTCAGATAAGATGTTTTAACTGTTGGGCATTGTTGTTTCCTTCTTGATTTTTCCAAATTGCCTGAGTTTCTCTTTTAAAGGAGAATATTTGGTTATTAGAGACTAGTGGAATTATTGAACCATAAAACTGATAATATTTTAAAGTCATCAGTACTCATTTTTGGAAGAGAAAACTGAAACCCAGAGAGATTATCTGATTTTGATAAAAGGTATTGGCTGTCATTGGGGAAGCCGAAACTAGAATACAGGCCCCTAAGTCTCCTGGTTTTCAGTGGTTTGTCCCAGTGATTTAGCTAATGGGCTGTGTGCACTCTTGGGTGGGGTGGGGTGGTGTGTGTGTGTATGAAAAACTTTTTTTTCCATACAGTTTTGTGAAGAAAACAATAAAACTTTGGTTTGTGTTTATTTTTTACCCTATCCTTTTTTCATGTCCATTTTTTTTTGTGTATGTACTATATACATAATACTGCTGTGGATAGTACTTGTACATTATTTATAAATATGCATATAGGCAACTGTTGAAATTAGTTAATTGAACTTAAAACATATTTAAAAAGGGAAAAAAGTGCCATATTTTAGGAGAAAAGTGGCGTGGTATCTTTCCTTTCCTAATGAATGTTATTTAATAGTAGCCTTGAACATTTGTTGATTCTGAAATTGTTTTACAATGAGTACTTTGAAAAAAGTATTTATAAAAAATTTTTTTTGAGTAATTTCTTTCTGACTAAAGTTTATGTGCGTTGTATGAAATTTGGGATATTTAACAGAGGGCAGAGAAGACATTGTCACCATAATCCTATTGAATCCCAGCGGTAATTACTTCCATATATGTGCACACACACCAAAAAATTGGTATCATTTTGTATGTAATGACTTATAAAAGTTTTATTTTTAAAAATAAAAAAATTCAAATAATATAACAGATATCTAGATTGACAAATGAACATTTCATTACATGTGTGAACTTATCTCATAACCTATTTTCAGTTAAGAATTTATTGAATTTCTCTCTCTCTCTCTCTCTCTCTCTCTCTCTCTCTCTCTCTCTCGTGTGTAAGTGTGCCATAAATGCTTTGATAAACATTTATTAGGATAAAATTTTAGCTACAGAGTTCCTGTTTCAAAGTGTGATAACCATGAAAATTTAGTAATTTATATTCCCACATCTTGATTTCTTAGGGTAAAATTTTAGCTGCAGAATTTCTGTTTCAAAGTGTGTGATAACTTTTGAAAGTTTAATAATTTATATTCCCACATTTTGAGCACTTATTTTCCTGGTACTTCAGCCATCACTGATTATCATTAAACAAACCTACCTTTGACAGTTTGATAAATTAAACATTATCTGACTTAATATTAATTTCTTATATTACTAGGCTGGTAGATTGGTTTTCTTCCTTTTTCCCTTTTTTTGACCATTTAGTGTTCTTCTGTGAATTGGTAGTTCATGAACTTTACCCATTTTTCCATTATAGTGTTCAGAATTTTTAATATTGATTTGTAAGTATTCTTTTTATGTTTAAGATTTAATCCTTTGGTTTTTACCGTAAAATTTTTTATAGTTTTCATTTATCTTTCATAGTTTGAATTCTTATGTGAGCTAATCCAGTGTTTCTTGAAATCTAGTCTGCGTTGGTGATTCTTATTCATGATGAAGTTTTCATTTGTCTTTGTTGAAAATGCTCGTATAAGGTGGCTGGCTGCATGTTCCTGGTTCTCATGCTAACAGTATTTGGCTTGATGGTGATTGATTTTTTTTTTTTTCTTGTGGCTCAGAAATTCCTTTTCTATTCTGAGATTCAGATAAATATTCACCTATGTTTTCTTAATGACTTTTTATGATTTTATGTTCTGCTTTGAACTTCTTAGCAATCTGGAATTTGAGTAAGATGTGAGGAAGGAATGGATCTTCTGTTCAAATAGTAAATGAATGAATGTTTTAGAATTTATTATCTATCCACTCACCTACCTACCTACCTACCTGTCTCTGTCTCTGCCTCTGTCTCTGTCTCTCTTGCTCTATCTCTTAGTGATTTGAAATGCCAACACTTTTTGAGTTTTCTGGTGTATAGTATCTTGATGGGTTGTGTATTAAATTTGAGAGACAATATATAGCCTGGTGGATAAAAGAATGAATTTGACTCTTAGAGATGTGTGTTCTGAGTCCTAGCTATGTCATATTAGGCAAATACATAGTTCCTTTAAGCTAGTTTCTTAATTTCTAAAAAGGGATCATACTTCATGTATCTTGTGGGATTGATATGTGGATTAACACAGATAATATATGTGAAAATTCAACTTATTATCTAAGGCCCCTGAATTATATGCTAGCATCTATCCTATATGCCTCCATCCTGCCTGAAAAATCTCACCAAATATCTTGTAGTTCACTTACAGTGCTGAGGCATATCTCTAATTTACCACCAGTCTGGTAATCCTCCCAAAGAAGGATGACTTGGCCTTATTCTTCAGTAAGCCTTATTCTTCAGTAAGCATTGCTGATACCTCTTGGTCTCTGATTCCTATTCTAGATGGAGGTATATCATAAGTGGTGAATGAATTAGAAAGATGTGGCAAATTCTTTTTATTGCTATGAAATCTGTAGTTACATATATAGTATACATTTACTATTTCCTTTACTTAAAATCAAAGAACCATAAAATAGTGCAACTTAGAACATGGTAGTAGTAGGCTTTTTAGTATTTATTTATTTGAAGAATATGTTAATCATTACATGGTTGAAATATCAAAACTATATAAAAAGAATACTTAGAAGTGTTGTTTACTTCCCCAGTACCTTCATTTCATCCCTGTCCCTACAGTATGCATATTTATTAGTGTCATGTTTACTCTTGTAGAGTTTGCAAAAATAAACAAATACATGTACTCTTGTATATATATATATTTATTTTATTTCTGTGGGCTGCTTTTTCTGCATCTGTTTTTTTTTTTCCTGAGGTACCTGGGCCAGCCAGGGATCGAACCTGGGACCTTGTTAGTGGGAAGCCAGCACTCAATTGCTAAGCCACATCAGTTCCCCTGAGTTAGTTTTTCAGTTTATTTGCTTGTTGTTTTGTTTTAGTTTTTTTTTTTAGCAGGCACCGAGAACTGAACCTCCTATGTGGGAAGCAGGTGCTCAACCGCTTGAGCCACATCTGCTACATGCATCTGTTTGTTTCACCTAACAATGTGTCTTAAAATTAATCCATATTAATACATGGTGATATTCCTTATTCTTTTTGGTAAATGTGTAGTCCTCCATTGTGTAGATACACTGTAATTTATTAAGTTATAATTTAAATAATCCCTTTTGATTTACATTCCAACTGTTAGCAATCTTTTGCCATTATAAATAATGCTACAGGGGGGCGGATGTGGCTCAAATGGTTGGGCGTCCGTCTGCCATATGGAGGGACCTGGGTTTGATCCCCGGGACCTCCCGGTAAAATAAAAATATATATATAGAAGGCGCATGGGCTGCCAGGCTCTGTGTGCCGGTGAGCCGCCAGGCCCCGGGAGCCATGCAGCAAGATGATGACCTAAAAGGAGAGAGACAAGACGAGATGCTCCGAAAGCTCTGAAAACCAGGAGCCGAGGTGGCGCAGATGGCAGAACACCTCTCTCCTACATCGGAGGTCTCCAGGATCGAATCCTGGTGAAGACTGGAGGAGGAGGATGAGAAGAGATGAAACAGACACAGAGAATTGCCCAGTGAATGGCCACAAAACAGGAAATGGGGAAGGGGGGGTTTAAAATGGATCAAGTAAATAAATACATCTTAAAAAAAAAAATAATGCTACAGTGAATATATTTTTGAATATTTTGTTTAGTATTTGTGGAATTGTAACTTCAGGGTAGATTCTTAGAAGCAGGACTGGTAGAATAGAGGGTAAATATATTGTAATTTTATTAGATAGTACAGATTACTCTCCATAGGGTTATTTTGTACTTCCATTGGCAATATATGAGAATGTAGAGAATACCTATTCCTCTTCTTCCTTGCCAACAGAGTATGTGGTAAAAATAGGAGGTATTTATTTATTTTTTTTGTTTGGTTTTATTAGAGTAGTTATGGGTTTACAGAACAATCATGCATAAAATGCAGGATTCTCAGTAACACTGTTATTATTAGCACCTTGCATTGGTGTGATATGTTTGTTACAATTGATGAAAACACATTTTTATAATTGTAGTATTAAGTATAGTCCATGGTTTAACTTAGGGTTCACTGTGTTGTGCAGTTCCATAGATTTTTTGTTTTTTATTTTTATTCTAGTACGATATATACAACCTCAAATTTCCTTTTTTAACCATATTCAAATATATAATTCAGTGTGTTAATTACATTCACAATGTTGTGCTACCATACCACCATCTGTTACTAAAATATTTCCATCATTCCAAATAGGAACCCTGTATAATTTAAGCCTTATCTCCCCATTCTCTACCCCTATTCTGACTGCTGGTAACCTATATTCTAGTTTCTAACTCTGTGAGTTTGCTTATTCCAGTTATTTCATATCAGTGAGATAATACAGTATTTTTCTTTGTATGTGTGTGGCTTAATTCACTCAGCATGATGCCTTCTACGTTAATCCATGTTGTCGAATATATCAGAACTTCATTCCTTTGTATAGCTAAATAATACTCCATTGTATGCATATACCAAATTTTGTTTATCCTTTCATGGACACTTGAGTTGCTTCCATCTTTTGGCAATTGTGAATAATGCTGCTATTGGTGTGCAAATATCTGTTCGAGTCCCTGCTTTCAGTTCTTTTGGGTAGATACCTCAAAGGGGGTTTGCTGGATCATGTATAATTCCATACTTAATTTTCTCAGGAAGGGGCAAACTGTGTTCCACAGCAGCTGCACCATTTTACATTCCCACCAATGAGTGTTTCTATATCTCCACATGTTCTCTTAACACTTAAA